>OLKM01002080.1:22500-25000 GCA_900291075.1 Melanogrammus aeglefinus | reverse complement strand
GGGGAGGAGAGAGGGGAGGAGGAGAGAGGGGAGGAGGAGAGAGGGGAGGGGGAGAGGAGAGAGGAAGAGGAGGAGAGAGGGAGAGGAGAGGGGAGGAGGAAGAAGGGATGAGCAGGAGGAGGAGAGGGGAGGAGGAGAGAGGAGAGGAGAGAGGAGTGAGAGGGGGCAGGAGGAGAGAGGGAGGAGGAGAGAGGGAGAGGAGGAGGAGGAGGAGGAGAGGGAGGAGAGAGGAGGAGGAGGAGGAGGGGAGGAGAGAGGGGAGGAGGAGAGAGGGGAGGAGGAGAGAGGGAGGAGGAGAGGAGAGAGGGGAGGAGGAGAGAGGGGAGGAGGAGAGAGGGGAGGAGGAGAGAGGGGAGGAGGAGAGAGGGAGAGGAGGAGAGAGGGGAGGAGGAGAGAGGGGAGGAGGAGAAAGGGGAGGAGGAGAGAAGGGAGGAGGAGAGAGGGGAGGAGGAGCTATCTACAGCAGGACCTACCCTGGCCATGTCCACGGTGAAGTCCTCGAAGAGCTGCCAGATGTGGTTGGAGGTGTAGATCTCCTTCATCTCAACCTCAGTGTCCACGTAGCAGTGGTTCACAAAGTTCACGTAGGCCACCTTCACCTGGAAACACACACATCTAGATCTAGATCCATACATGTAGATAGATCTAGATCGATCTATAGATCTAACAAGAGAGAGAGAGAGAGAGAGAGAGAGAGAGAGAGAGAGAGAGAGAGAGAGAGAGAGAGAGAGAGATATATCGAAGAGAGAGAAGAGAGAAGAGAGAGAGAGAGAGAGAGAGAGAGAGAGAGAGAGAGAGAGAGAGAGAGAGAGAGAGAGAGAGAGAGAGAGAGAGAGAGAGAGATCTATATCTCAACATATCTATTGACATATATCTATATGTATTCATGTGTATATAGATTTATATAACTATTTCTATCTATCAGTCCACCTCTGTAATGCAGTCGTCGTGGGTGACCACTCGGACCACGTCCTCTAGGGGCAGCAGAGAGGTGCACTTGATCTCCGTGTAAACATTCTTCCCCTCCGCACACGCAGCCAGCAGCTCCACCAGAGAGATGTGGTACCTAGAGGGACAGACAGGTGGAGAGACAGACGGGATGAGAGACAGACAGGATGAGAGTCAGACAGACGGGTCGAGAGACAGACAGTTAGTAGCTCTACCAGGGAGATGTAGTATCTGGAGAGACAGACAGGTATGGAGACAGACAGGTAGAGAGACAGGTAGAGAGAGACACCAGGAAGGGGTTCAGGTTGAACATATTCTTCGTATTCGAGTGTCTTCAATGTAAAGTGAAAGGTCTGAACATGACGATCAGCTGGACTCTGGGAGCGGCTCTCTACGCGGTCACTCTTCAGCCAGACTCTGTACACAGGGACTAGACTCTGCAAATCCATTGTAGTCAAACCAAAGACGCAAAACACATGCAAAGCAGAGCGATCTATTATTCAAATGTTCAACCACGCTGGGAATCAAACCAAACACCAACAGACCAAAGCAAACCCTCACAGAGCTATCTGATGCTCTCAGACCGCGCTCCCTGTGCTCATGTCCTTAAGGAGTAAAGGGTCATCGGACACTAGGCCTACAGGTAGGGGTCAGGGGTCACCTGACTCTAGGAGGCCTACAGGTAGGGGTCAGGGGTCACCTGGCTCTAGGAGGCCTACAGGTAGGGGTCAGGGGTCATCTGACTCTAAGAACAATAATAATAATAATAATAATAATAATAATAATAATAATAGGTAGGGGTCAGGGGTCCCCTGGCTCTAGACGCTCTGAACACCCTCCCCCTTAGCCTTGGGCTGAGGGGGCGGGTGTGACCCGGTGGGTTGCCGTGGTTACCTGAGGGGGCTGTTCTCACTGACCCCCTCCCTGCTCTCGGCCATCAGATCCAACATGGTGGCGAAGGACGTCTTGTCGTTGTAGAAAACCACAACCTCCTCTCCGGCGTTGGTGAGCTGGGGACAGACGGACGGACAGACAGACAGGCAGGAAGACAGACATAGAGTTAATAATATAATTATTCCTTGTATACATAATACAGTACAGTATTAGTAATGACGCTAAATGCTAACACTATAATATTACTTCCTTGGCACTGCAGTCTTCGTAAAGATGCTAAATGCTAACAGTATAACATTTATTTTGTGGGTGGATGAAGGGGCACTGATGGGACTGTGGGAGGACCCCCATCAGCGTGGGAGGACCCCCATCAGCGTGGGAGGAGCCCCATCAGTGGGGGAGGAGCCCCATCAGCGTGGGAGGAGCCCCATCAGCGTGGGAGGAGCCCCATCAGCGTGGGAGGAGCCCCATCAGCGTGGGAGGAGCCCCATCAGCGTGGGAGGACCCCCATCAGCGTGGGAAACACAGAGCTAGAGGCACACACGAGCCTCACCTCGGTCATGATCATGTCCTGGCACTTCTTGACGTACTTCCCCTCCGCCTTGATGATGGTGTGCAGGAAGTTGAGGTACTGGACGTGTCGCCCGTGGGTGGCCAG
>OLKM01002080.1:5000-17500 GCA_900291075.1 Melanogrammus aeglefinus | reverse complement strand
AGGAGGAGGAGGAGGAGAGGGAGGAGGAGAGGAGGAGGAGGAGAAGGAGGAGGAGGAGAAGGAGGAGGGGAGGAGGAGGATAGGAGGAGGATGAGGAGGAGGAAGAGGAGGAGGAAGAAGAGGAGGGAAGAGGAGAGTAGGAGCAGGTTGAGGAAGAGAGCACAAGGAGGCGCATGAGAAGGATGAGGAGGAGAAAAGAGAGGAGGAGGAGGAGGAGGAGAGTAGAGGAGGAGGAGGAGGAGAGTAGAGGAGAATAAAACATTAGTAATATTCTTGGTAAAACATGCTGCTGTGTAACATACCATGTTGTTGTTAACATGTTGGTCACATGAGGTTTACCTGCAGGATCTCCAGGATCTTCAGCTTGGTGTCCATGACTGTCTGGTCCATGTTGTCGATGCTGTCCTTACTGGCCCGCCCCCCGTCAGCAGCTTGCCCCGCCCCCCGGCTTCCTGCCCCGCCAAACATGGACGGCTTCCTGTTCAGCACCATGGTGGACATCATCTGACCCATCCCATGGATAGACCTCTTAACGTTCTTCCCTGGAGAGAGAGAGAGAGAGAGAGAGAGAGAGAGAGAGAGAGAGAGAGAGAGAGAGAGAGAGAGAGAGAGAGAGAGAGAGAGAGAGAGGAGAGAGAGAGAGAGAGAGAGAGAGAGAGAGAGAGGAGAGAGGAGAGGGGGAGAGAGGAGAGGGAGGAGAGAGGAGAGAGGAGAGGGGAGAGGGGGAGAGAGGAGAGGGGGAGAGAGAGGAGAGGGGGAGAGAGAGAGATGGACACTTGTCTTTTAGTCACATGAAATCTGAGGTAAAACCTATGCAGAGAGAGAGAGAGGGGGGGGAGAGGAGAGGGGGAGAGAGAGAGAGAGAGAGAGAGAGAGAGAGAGAGAGAGAGAGAGAGAGAGAGAGAGAGAGAGAGAGAGAGAGAGAGAGAGAGAGAGAGAGAGAGAGAGAGAGAGAGAGCGAGAGAGAGAGAGAGAGAGAGAGAGAGAGAGAGAGAGAGAGAGAGAGAGAGAGAGAGAGAGAGAGAGAGAGAGAGAGAGAGAGAGAGGAGAGGGGGAGAGAGAGGGAGAGAGGAGAGGAGAGGGGGAGAGAGGAGAGGGGAGAGAGAGGAGAGGGGGAGAGAGAGAGATGGACACTTGTCTTTTAGTCACATGAAATCTGAGGTAAAACCTATGCAGACAACATGCTGCCTGTCCACTTCACCCTCACCCCCCTGCCCCTCCCCCATGCTTCAGGACAGCCAATGAGAGCGGGCGTACCTGCGGCCTCCTCCTGCTGCAGCGAGGTGGAGGCGTGGTTGGGCCAGCAGTCGATGATGCCCAGCAGCGTGCGGGTGAGACGCAGCAGCTCAAAGAAACTGTAGAAACCAAAGTAGATGAGGTGCCTCGCCAGACTCACCACCTGGAGAGAGACAGACAGGCACCTGTTACCACAAACTGACCACCTGGAGAGAGACAGACAGGCACCTGTTACCACAGACTGACAACCTGGAGAGAGACAGACAGGCACCTGTTACCACAGACTGACCACCTGGAGAGACAGACAGGCACCTGTTACCACAGACTGACAACCTGGAGAGAGACAGACAGGCACCTGTTACCACAGACTGACAACCTGGAGAGAGACAGCCAGGCACCTGTTACCTTGAGACTTGAGACACAGGAGGACAGGTAGACAGACAGAAAGACAAGTAGACAGACAGGTGGACAGACAGGTAGACAGACAGGTAGGCAGAGAGGTAGACAGACAAGAAGGCAGGTAGACAGGAAGACAGGTAGGCAGATAGACAGACAGGATGAAAGGTAGACACACAGGTAGACAGGTAGAGGCAGGTTGATAGACAGGCAGGCAGACAGACCTCGTAGGTAAGCTTGTTCTTCTCCTGGTTGTGGAAGGGCAGCTCTTCGTGCAGAACGTGGTTCAGGTACTCCTCCATGAACACCATGGTGTTGGAGAACCGGTTCTTCTTGCCTTCCCTGCTGTCGTCCATGTTGGAGTCATAGCTGAAACGCACACCATCAACGGCTTATTATGGGAGAGCAGTGATCCCACCTCCTCCGTCACCCGTCTGTCCCACCTCCTCCATCACCCGTCTGTCCCACCTCCTCCGACACCCGTCTGTCCCACCTCCTCCATCACCCGTCTGTCCCACCTCCTTCATCACCCAATGGATCCGGTTACTAGGGGATGGAGACGGTTGCCAGGGGCTAGGACCTACTCTTTGATGGAGATGGTGGTGGGGATCTCGGTCCAGAGCCGGGCGAACTTGACAGGGGTCACCAGCTCCTGGGGGTCCCGGTCCACGTGGGCGTGGAGCATGAGGCGGCAGAAGGAGGCGCGGAGGTCAAAGGGCAGCGTCTCGTCCATCATGCACAGGAAGATGAGCTCGATGTCCAGCTGCTTGGAGATCTCATCGATGGCCAGGTACTGCCGGTCCAGACACATCCGGGCAAACAGCTTCAGCTGGTACCTACACACAGCTAGGGTCAGTGTGCGTGTGTGTCTGTGTGTTGGTGTGTGTGGGTGTCAATGTGTGTGTGTATGTCTGTGTGTGGTTGTAAGTGCGTGTGTGTACCTGTAGTATGTGAGGACATTCTCATCATGTGCGTTGCCTTGGCGGGCCTCCTGTGCCAGCTGTCTGATGCTTTTCTCTTGTTTTTCATTGGTCTTGTCTGTCCACACTAGCCACACCTACAGGAAGTGACAACACAGACTAGGCGCGCCTACAGGATGTACACACACTCTCGCCACAACAACAGGATCTAAGCGCATACACTAGCTTCAACTACAGGATCTGAGCGCACACACTAGCCACACCTACAGGAAGTAAACCCACTCTAGCCACACCTACAGGAAGTAAACACATACTAGCCACACCTACAGGAAGTAAACACACACTAACCAAGCTCACAGAAGGTAAACATGCTAGTCACACTCACAGGAAGTGAACACACACGCTAGTCACACCCACAGGAAGTAAACACACACGCTAGTCAAACTCACAGGAAGTGAAAACACACTTACTAGCCTTATACACAGGAAGTAAGAACACAATAGCTCCACCCACAGGAAGCAAAAACACACACTAGCCCCACCCACAGATGACAGCCGCACCCAAAGGAAGTAACATCACCCGATAGCCACACCCACAGGAAGTGGGTAACCAGACGAACAGGAAGCAACAACATATGTAAGGCACACCCACCAGCAGTGACAACACCCTCTAGCCACACCCACAGGAAGTAACATCACCCGATAGCCACACCCACAGGAAGTAACAACATCCGATAGCCAGACCCACAGGAAGTAACATCACCCAATAGCCACACCAACAGGAAGTAACAACACCTTATAGCCACACCTACAGGAAGTAACAACATCTGATAGCCACACCCTCAGGAAGTAACAACAGCCAATAGCCACACCCACAGGAAGTAACAACACACACTCTGGCCGGACTTACAGGAAGGCTCTACAGGAAGTAAAGAATAGAAATGATGTCAACAATAATGGAAACTGATCGTCATTTTATTTGAATATGCAGCAGCGTTGATTTTACTACGGCAAAGAAAAAGCAACTCAAGACTTCAGCATCAACATCATCCTTATTTGATAAAAAAAAATGTAAGATATATATGGACCAGGTTGATATATGACACTACAAATTAAAACTAAACGAATGCCAACCCTGTATTTTAGACAAACTCCAGACCAGATGTCCTCCAGATAGAGACCAGAGTTCCTCTAAAGACCAGATGTCCTCTAGAGACCAGATGTCCTCTAGAGACCAGATGTCCTCTAGAATAGACCAGATGCCCTCTAGAATAGACCAGATGTCCTCTATAGACCAGAGTTCCTCTAGAGACCAGTGTCCTCTAGAGACCACATGTCCACTAGAGAGAAGATGTCCTCTAGAATAGAGCCCAGATGTCCTTTCGAGGCCACATGTTCTCTAGATAGATACCGCATGCCCTCTAGAGACCAGCGTCCTCTAGAGGCCAGAGTTCCTCTAGAGACCAGAGTTCCTCTAGAGACCAGTCCTCACCTCATCGTCCTCCACGAAGTCGTCGATACCGAGGTACTCCGCCTGGACGCCAGCCGACGCCAGCTCCTTTGGGACACGCCTCCTACAAACACCAGCCTCCATTACACAAGCTCGCTCCTCATCATCCCTCCATCTCTCACCTCATCATCCCTCCCTTCCCTCATCCATCTCTTCTCCATTCCTTCATTGATCCAGCCATCTTCCTCATTCCCCTCCCTCTTTTTTGCTCCTCTCCTTTCTCAACCTCCCTCCCCTTCCTTCCCTCTCTCCCTCCCCTTCCTTCCCTTTCTCCCTCCCTTCCTCTCCTCCCTCTCCTTCTTGCCTCCTCCCTCCCTCCCTCCCTCCCTCCCTCTCTCTCCCTCCTCCGTCCCTCCTCCATCCCCTCTCCTTACTCGGTCTTGATGAGGATGTCATTGTTCTTGGGGTCCAGGACACATTTACAGATGAGTTCCTGGGTGACGGGGATGGCCACATTGTTTGACACACACAGGTCCGACAGGTAGTCCAGGAACCTGCACACACAAACAATGATTCAGACCTCACAACTCCTCAAGTTGCGCTTCAACACCAGGTCACCAGATAGACAGTTGGTCCTGGTGCAGAGATAGCTTGCTGTCATTCAGAGGGGCTAGCTCATGTTCCAGTCTCCTGAATGACCCTGGGATCTCTTCCTCACCATAGTAAGAGTCCTCTGGGCTGGAAAAGGTATGGAGGACCAAGTACAGACCCCTGGGGATCACCAACGTACTGGAGTCTTATCAGATCTCTCCTGTACTTTTACTATGTAAATCCACTATACTGATGCATTTCTCACCGTGGCTCCCGGTTGCGCCGCACCAGGCTGACGAAGGTCTCCACCTCCGTCTTGGTGATGTGCTTCTCCAGCAGCTTGCGGTTGTTGTGGAGCAGGGCGGTGATGGTGTCCTCGGCCAGGATGTCGTAGCCGATCTGGCTCTGCATCACGCCAAACTGCTTTGCTATGTGTTCCTGTTCAGCACATCATACATCCATTATGAATACATATACCCAGGATAGCTAGACAGGCAGACAGACAGCAGATAAAAATTGTAAACCTCTTAACACGGCTTTGTTGATTTCCTGTTGGAACGAAACAGTGTCACGCCGTGTTCGCTGAACCGGACGGCAGTTAGCCGTTGTTAGCCCTTAGCCATTAGCTACCCTGGCTAACGATGGAGACGGACAAGGCAAGAGTTTAAGGCGGAGAGTTTCAGTCTAAAGAGCTGCCAGCCCGGACGGTCACCTGGATCTTGTGTCAGTCTCCTGATTCTTGCGTTAGTCACCTGGTTCTTGCGGTACTGTAGTCACCTGGTTCTTACGGTAGTCATCTGTTTCTTGCAGTCGTCGCCTGGTTCCTGCTTGCTGTAGTCGCCAGAATTTTGCTTCCGGTAGTCACCTGGTTCTTGTTGTCGTCACCTGTTTCTTGCGGTAGTCACCTGGTTCTTGCGGTACTAGTCACCTGGTTCTTGTGTTAGTCACCTGGCTCTTGCGATACTAGTCACCTGGTTCTTGTGGTAGTCAGCTGGTTCTTGTGGTAGTCACCTTGTTCGTATGGTAGTCACCTGGTTCTTGCAGTAGTAACCTAGTTCTTGCGGTACGGTAGTCACCTGGTTCTTGCGGTAGTCCTCCTGCGAGTGGCGCAGAACGCGGTAGCAGAGGCGGAGCATGTACTGGTATGGGGCGTTCTTCTGGTCCGCCAGCTCCTCCAACTGCAGCAGAGGCCCTTCCCCTTTGTCCTTGAAAGGAGCTTTCAGGATACCAAAGATCTGGAGAGAAAAGATGGTCATCATTCTAGTTTCACCCACTCTGTGTACCAGTCAAAGTGGTACCTTTGTTTACCTGGTTCCTGTAAGCTCTTCTAGTTGATAGTCTCTATCTAGGTTCTGGTTTAGTACCTGGTCTGGTCCCTGGACTAGTTTCTGGTCTCTATATAGCTCCTCGTCTAGTTCCTGGTCTAGTTCCTGTTGTGGTTCCTGGTCTAGTTCCTGGTCTGGTTCCTTGTCTCTGTCAGTTCCTGGTCTGGTTCCAGGCCTGGTTCCTTGTCTGGTTTCAGGTCTGGTTCCTAGTCTCTGCTAGTTTCTGGTCTGGTTCCTGGTCCGGTTCCAAGTCTTGTTCCTGGTCTCTTGTCTAGTTCCTGGTCTGGGTCCTGGTCTAGTTCCGGGTCAGGGTCCTGGTCTAGTTCCTTGTCTGGTTCCTGGTCTCTGTCTGGTTCCTGGTCTAGTTCCTGGTCTAGTTCCTGGTCTAGTTCCTGGTTTAGTTCCTGCTCTAGTTCCTGGTCTGGTTCCTTGTCTAGACCTACCTGTTTCAGGATGTTCTGCTCCCTCATGAGCTTCTGCCGCTCCCGGTTGGGTTTGCTCATGAGCACGTGGAGAACCAGCTGTCCGGAGTTCAGGACGTCGGCCACGAAGAACACCACGTCCTCCAGCAGCTTGATGGCAAATCTGCAGAACCCCACTTAGAGCCTTAAGGAACCACAGCCTGGCCTTAAGAAACCAAACTTAAAGCCTGGCTTTAGGAACCACACTTAGAGGCTTAAGGTACTATACTTAGAGTCTGGCCTTAGGAACCATACTTAGAGTCTGGCCTTAAAGGACAACATTTAGAGTCTGGCCTTAGAGTCCCCCCCAACACACACACAGACACACAGACAGACCCACACAACCACACACACACACACACACACCGCACACACATACACACACACACAGGCCCAGGGTGTGGGGGTTACCGGCGGTCGTTCTGGCTGATGAAGCCCTGGCCGAACTGCTCCACCACGGTGCTCAGCATGGCGCTGGCGTCGTTGGCGAAGTCCAGGTCCCGGATCTCCATGACGGGCACCGAGACGATGGAGAAGGCCTCCTTGTCCTCCTTGGTGGGACACGTCCCCAGCTGCAGCACGCACACAGGAAGTAGCCAGCATGTTAACAAGAAGGTGCACAGCGTGTGGACAGTAAGAAGGAAGTACACAGCAGATAAACAGGCAGTAGGAAGTAGACAGGATGTGAAAAGGAAGAAGGAAGAAGACAGCAAGTAAGCAGGAAGTAGGAGGTACACAGCATGTCCACAGGAAGTAGGCAGAACACAGCAGTTAAATAGACAGTAGGAAGAAGACAGCAAGTAAACAGCAAGTAGGAAGTAGACGGCATGTAAACAAGAAGTAGGAAGCAGACAGCGAGCAGACATGAAGTAGGAAGTACACAGCAAGTAAATAGGAAGTAGGAAGAAGACAGCAAGTGAACAGGAAGTAGGAAGTACACAGTGAGTGCACAGGAAGTAGGCAGGAAGTGAGCAGGAAGCAGTGGTACAGACCATGAGGCGGATGGGGCGGTCCTCCTCGATGTCGATGGGGACGTTCGTGCCCTGGATCCACGTGTTGGTGCACAGGTGTCTCAGACGCACATAGGAGTTCCTGTTCAACACACATCACTTCCTGTTTCAGCTCAGCATTCATCTTTGACCAAGTCTCGACATTTGCTTTGTAGTACAGGATGGGATGGGAGAGAGGGGAGACAGGGGAGGGAGGGGAGAGAGTGGATGGAGGGAAGAGAAGGTAGGGGAGGGGTCTGGAGGGAGGGAAGGGAGGGGAGAGGAGGGAGGGAGGGGAGCGGAGGGAGGGAAGAGAGGGGAGGGAAGGGGAGAGAGGGAAGAGATTGGAGAGAGGGGAGGGAGGGGAGGGAGGGAGAGGAGGGAGGGAGGGAGGGGGGGAGGGGAGGAGAGGGGAGGGGAGGGAGGGAGGGAGGGAAGAGAGGGGAGGAGGAGGGGGAGGGGGAGGGAGGGGAGGTAGGGGAGAGAGGGGAGAGAAGGAGGAGGGAGGGGAGGAGGAGGGGGTGGGAGGGGGAGAGAGGGGAGAGAGGGAGAGGAGATTGGAGAGGAGGGAGGGAAGAGAGGGTGGGGAGAGAGGGGAGGGAGGGGAGGGAGGGGAGGGATCGATGGGAGGATGCTGCCTCATGGTGGCTCTATGTGATGAACGGAGGCGGCCGCGTTCCAATACAACCTGGCTGATTTCTCATTTAGGTTAGGAAGGGCTGCCTCAGGAGTGTGTCTAGCAACTCTCCCCGTGACCCTTCACCCAGAGCGCCAGAACCCTGGGGGGGCCGCTCTCACTGCCATTCAGATGCTAGTGGGTTTAGGGTGGGGTCAGGGATCAGGGGTCAGGGGTCAAGGGTCCTTACCTGGGTACGAAGGAGTCTGTCTTCTGAAGGGTGGTGGGGTCCAGCTCAAATAGCGAGGCGATGTCGTTGCCGTGGGGAACCGCCACCAGCTTGTACTTGATCCTCTCGCCCTGGCTGCGCTTGTTGCCACGGCTACCGTTGACCTGCAGAGGGGGGCCCGGGTTCTTCATCACCTCCATCGTCATCTTCATCCTCATCTCCACATTTAGGTTATCATCTAGGCACGGTGGTTCTACGCAGGGTTCTGAGCAGGGTTCTCGAAGGGTTCTGAGCAGGGTTCTAGGTTCTGAGCAGCGTTCTAGGTTCTGAGGAGGGTTCTAGGTTTTTAGCAGTGTTCTAGGTTCTGAGCAGTGTTCTAGGTTCTGAGCAGGGTTCTTAGCAGTGTTCTAGGTTCTGAGCAGTGTTCTAGGTTCTGAGCAGGGTTCTTAGCAGTGTTCTAGGTTCTGAGCAGTGGTCTAGGTTATGAGCAGGGTTCTTAGCAGTGTTCTAGGTTCTGAGCAGTGTTCTAGGTTCTTAGCAGTGTTCTAGGTTCTTAGCAGTGTTCTAGGTTCTGAGCAGGGTTCTTAGCAGTGTTCTAGGTTCTGAGCAGGGTTCTAGGTTCTGAGCAGGGTTCTAGGTTCTGAGCAGGGTTCTAGGTTCTGAGCAGGGTTCTAGGTTCTGAGCAGGGTTCTGACCTGGCTCCCGGTGAAGGGCAGGTCGGGGGCGTCTCCTTTGTATCCGGGGTTTTCCTGCAAACAGAAGGAATCAGTTAGCGCTCAGCCTCGTGTAGTCATGGTTACCCCACCATGGCATCACCGCGTGTTGTCATGGTTACCTCTGCCGCCAGGTAGTTTCCAGTTGCCAGGTGTTTGAAGCGGTACAGGCTGTTCCAGTGTCCCGCCCCCCCGCGGCATGGGTCATGATGGACAACCTGGAAGACCAATCAAAGGTCCATATGTGCTATGAGTGCGTGCTTGTGTGCGTGCTTGTGTGCGCTACTATAGTGTGTGTGTGTCTGTGTGTCTGTGTGCGTGCGTGCGTGCATGTTTTTCTGTGTTTCTATGTGTGCGTGTGTGCATGTGTTGTCGCGTGTGTGGGTGTGTTTGTTTCTGCGTGCGTGTGTATGTTGGTGCGTGTGTGTGTGTGTGCGTGAGCGTGTTGGTGCATGCGTGTGTTGGTGCGTGCGTGCGTGTGTTTGTGTGTGTGTTGGTGTGTGTGTGTGTGTCCGTGCGTGCGTGTGTTGGCCTACCTCCACCTCCCACAGGGCGTTGGAGCTGGTGGCGGAGGTGGCCGACTGCCGAAGCGTGGTGCGGAGGAACACCTGGTTCTTCCCCCGGTACTCGTCACACGTCAGGAACTTCTCCTGCTCCGCGTGGAACAGACGCACCACGTCGCCCTGGCAACGAGGGGGAGAGAGAGACACTCAAAACAAACATCATGTCCATCTGCGGTCCTCACTCTATGAGACACGTACTGAACCCAGCTCTATGCTAGGCCTGGTTCCACTGTTGGCTAACACTCACACTAACTCTAACACTAATACGAACCTTCTAACCCTAACCCTTTAACCCTCTCACTGATTGGTCACCAGCAGGACTGTTAACCCTAACCCTAACCCGAGCCCTAACCCTAACCCTAACTCTCTTACCCGAACTCTCTGACCCTAACTTTCTAATCCTAACCCTCTAACAGCTGCCCTACTTACTGGGAACCCCCTAGCCCGCTGACTACCGACAACACTAGTTGTGTCTAGTTAAGGCCCTTAATCTAGTAATGACTAGTTATTTATAGTAGGCTAAGGATTAGTTTATTTTATTAAAACTAGTATGCATCTGGTTAAGACTAGTTTAGCCTAGTCTCTTTAAGCTCAAGTAGGACTAGATATATCTAGTTAAGACTAGTTATATCTAGTTAATTAACTTACTCCTTTGAGAACTTCCTCCCGATGGTCGCTGAACATCATGAACAAGTTGATCTTCCAACTGGTGTCGCAGTTCACTGAGTTCACCTGCAGAGGGAGCCAAACGGCAGCATTAATACAGGGGACGGGGACATGATGTTAGAGATAAATATCATTTAGAGATGTACACACGAGATATCGTATAGAGATAAAGTTAGGAGAAATACTGAAATGATATAATTTGATACATAGATTAGAGATAGAGTCAGAAATATAGTTAAGAGATATAGTTTAGAGATAACTTTAAGATATATAGTTTAGAGATGTAATTTAGAGACCAATAGTGTAAGTAATAATAAGAGATATAGTATAGAGATACAGTCAGAGATATAGTCTAGAGATATATTCAGAGGCATAAAGATAAGAGATATAGTCTAGATATGCAGTCAGAGATATACAGAGATACAGTTTAGAGATGCAGTCAGAGATGGTTAAGATATAGTTCAGAGATATAGTGTAGAGATATTGTTTAGAGATGCAGCCAGAGATATGGTGTAGAGATACAGTCAGAGATATGGTGTAGGGACCTCCTTGCAGCCCGGGTGATCTGAGAGGTCGTAGTTTGAGGCGTGCAGCGGCTGGCCAGCATTGACCGGGTTCAGCATCACCTTGTCCCCAACCACAACCTGACATCCATAATAACATGTTACTACATCACCTGACATCCCATAATAACATGTTACCACCACCTTTAATCCCATAATAACATGTTATAGGCGACCTCTAATCCCATAATAACGTGTTACTACATCAACTGACATTCCCATAATAACGTGTTCCACTACATCAACTGACATCCCATAATAGCATGTTACTACATCACCTTTAATCCCATAATAACATGTTACTAGACAACCTTTAATCCCATAATAACGTGTTACTACATCACCTGTCATCCCAAAACAACATGTAACCATCGACTGGCATCCCATAATAACATGTTACCACCACCTTTTTATCCCATAATAACATGTTACTAGACAACCTTTAATCCCATAATAACGTGTCACTACATCACCTGACATCCCATAATAACATGTTGCCACCAACTGGCGGCCAATAATAACATGTTGATACACCTCCTGGTATCCCATAATAACGCGTCAGTGAGGTGAGTGAGTGAGTGGGTGTTGAGTGAGTGATTGAGTCAGTGAGGTAGTGAATGAGTAAGTGAGTGAGTGATTGGGTGGGGAGTAAGTAAATGGTGGGTGGTGGGTGTGAGTAGTGAGTAAGTGGTGAGTGAGTGAGTGGGTGGTGAGTGACTTGTGAATGTGTGAGTGGTGGGTGAAGCTCCTACGTTGTCCCCGTTGGCGCGAAGCTTCCAGAAGGGCTGGATGAAGAGCCAGGAGCCCTCGTTGCCGGTGCCGTCCAGGGTGACCCGCATGGCGTTCTTCTCCAGCAGCGCCGGCAGACGCTTGTTCACCGTCAAGTACTTATTGGACTTCATGTGGAGCAGCTGGGCGAGAGAGAGAGAGAGAGAGGAGAGAGAGAGGAGAGGGAAGAGGAGAGAAGAGAGAGAGGGAGAGAGAGACAAGAGAGGAGTGTATAGAGGAAGACCCTGAACTAAATTAAATTTTATGTAGAAAGAGTATGAAAGAGAAAATAGAGAGAGAGTGAAGAGAGAGAGAGAGAGAGAGAGAGAGAGAGAGAGAGAGAGAGAGAGAGAGAGACGTTGTCTACTTTTAGGACCGTTAACTATAGCAATGTTTACTTTATGACTGTTAACTGTAGGGCTGTATGACTTTTAACGTAGGACTGTTTACTGGGAGGACTCTTTAGTGTAGGACTGTTTACCTGGAGGACTGAATGCTTTTTTACTGTAGGACTGGTTACCTTGAGGACTGTAGGATTTGTTTATTGTAGGACTGTTTACTGTAGGATTGGTTACCTGTCGGACTGTTTACTGTAGGACTGGTTACCTGTAGGGTTGTTTACTGTCTGACTGGTTACCTGAAGGACTGTTTACTGTAGGACTGGTTACCTGTAGGACTGGTTACTGTAGGACTGGTTACTGTAGGACTGGTTACTGTAGGACTGTTAACCTGTAGGACTGGTTACCTGTAGGACTGGTTACTGTAGGACTGTTTACCTGTAGGACTGGTTACTGTAGGACTGTTTACTGTAGGACTGTTTACCTGTAGGACATTCCCGTACTTGACGACGTCTCCGTGGACTTTCTTGTTTTCCGTCTCATTCTGTTTCTGCTCCAGATTGGAGGCATGCTGCAAACACACACACACACACACGCACACACAGTCAGTACATGCAGATAGGACCAACACACGCACACGACAGCACAGCCACACAGACACACACGCACACGCACAC
>OLKM01002080.1:0-2500 GCA_900291075.1 Melanogrammus aeglefinus | reverse complement strand
CTGATGTACTTGCAGGGTGGACTCTCTGAGGGGAAGCGTGCGTGGAAACGCTGGAGTCCGCTTTGATACAGCCTCTGATACAGTGGATGTACCATTAAGAAGGCAGAGATCTACAGAATATATATTATAGAACTCCATAGTGTATAACGCTCTATAAATATCATTATATATACACATATATATCTATACACATAAACTCTAATAAGTGAAAATATCTCTATACATGATATACATTCTATTTTCTATAATGTGTTAACCTCTGAACTATAATCCATCTATAGACTGTATAATGTGTATACCTCTAAAGCTATATACAGTCTATACTCTATAGTGTGTACTACCTCTGAACTAAATATAATCTATTACTACCCCTAAAATAGTGTGTATACCTCTGAAATATATATAATCTAGAGACTCTATGTGTGTATACCGCTGAACTATATGTAATCTACATACTCTATAGTGTGTATACCTGTGAACTATATATAATATATAGACTCTGGTGTGTATACCTCTGAACTATATAATCTATAGACTATAGTGTGTATACCTCTTAACTTTATATGATCTATAGACTATAGTGTGTATACCTCTGAACTGTTTATAATCTATAGACTCTATAGTAATACCTCTGAACTGTTTATAATCTATAGACTCTATAGTGTGTATACCTCTTAACTATATATAATCTATGTACTCTATAGTTTTGTATACCTCTGACCTATATATAAACTATGTACTCTATAGTGTGTATACCTCTGACCTATATATAATCTATGTACTCTATAGTGTGTATACCTCTGACCTATATATAATCTATGTACTCTATAGTGTGTATACCTCTGACCTATATATAATCTATGTACTCTATAGTGTGTATGCCTCTGACCTATATATAATCTATGTACTCTATAGTGTGTATACCTCTGACCTATATACAATCTATGTACTCTATAGTGTGTATACCTCTGAACTTCTTGGGTGGATTCTCCAGGTCTCCAGCAGCTGGTTCAACAACACAACGGTCGTCCACCAACCTGGAATATAATAATAGAAATTTATGATCATATAATTACATAATAATTGAATCATACAATCATATAATCATGTTATCATCATATAATGATATAATCACATAGTAATATAATCAAATAATCATATAATTATTAAATCACAAAATATAAATGACATAATAATATAATACAATGACAATCTAATAAATATAATCACGTAATAATATATCACGTGAAAAATATAATCATATAATCACAAGATAATATAAATCACATTAATAATAATAATCACATATAATATAACCAATTATAATGAATCATAATAATCACATCTTCCATGTTATTATGTGATATATGATTTCATTAAAAAGAAAAACCATAAAAAACATAAAAAAACACTTACATTTAATCCAGCTGAATCTTTTTAATATATTACAGTATATATGTGTAAATATAAATAAATATATGCTGAACACACAAACACACAAATAATATATGGCCACACACATTCTAAATCACACATGTGCTGTGGTTTAAAGTAAAATAAACCAGGTGCACTAGCTCAATAAGATCAGAGAAGGAATTACAGGTGGGACCTCAAGAACAGCACACTGTTGATTTAACCCCTCACACTCCCCAAGTCTCTCTGTCCCCTGCCAGCCTCTTTATGCCTATTTTAAATATCTCAATTCACACACATATTCATATTCATGATTCATATATATATATATATATATTATTATATAATTTAATTTATTATTTATAATTATTAAAAAATTAAAGACAAAAAACAAAATACCAAATACATATATATATATATATATATATATATATACATACATACATACATACATACATACATACATACATACATACATACATACATACATACATACATATATATATACTAGTATATATATATATATACACACACATGAATACATTGAATGTATACGGTATATCTAGCATATAGCCACAGACCTCCCACATGGCCTGCCGGTTGCTACAGCAACAACCAATATTGTGAGGCCGTCAGTGTGTCACTGGGTGGGGGGTAACCTTCCTCCACGCACACGTATGTGGACAACACACACACACACACCACACACCACCAACACACACAACACACACACACACACACAGACACCACCACACAGACTGTGTTTTCGCAAGTTCTGTGTTTTTTTTAAACCTCGCACTGAAAGTAAATGAACTGGGCTGAGCTGCCTGGTAGGAATTTGACTGTATGAAAACTGAAGGGAGTCCTCCCCCCTCTGCCTCTCCCTTTTCCATATCCCTCCCCCCTCTCTCTCTCCCCTCTCCTCTCCATATCCCTCCTCCGCTCCTCACCATCTCTCTCTCTCTCTCTCTCTCTCTCTCTCTCTCTCTCAGCATCTCTCTGCTCTCTCTCTTTTCTCTCTCTCTCTCTACTCTCTCTCTCTCTCTCTCTCTCTCTCTCTCTCTCTCTCTCTCTCTTTCTCTCCATA
>OLKM01002079.1:36359-86122 GCA_900291075.1 Melanogrammus aeglefinus | reverse complement strand
CAGGGCAGATACCTATCAAGGACGAGTGCGTCTGATTCACGGTGTGGTTATTTATCTGTTCCCCTTTGTTGTTATTATCTCCCCCCAACCCTTTGGTTCGACAAGTAGAGGGTTTCGACAGCCCAAGGAACAAAGTCATCGACCACGGGTCCACCATAGTTATTTCAACCTAAGTCTGTTATTCTCGCTGTACATCCTGAATAAACCATCTAATTTAACCCCTCACTCCAACCTGCTCAAGCTGTTTGATTCAACTTCAAAGAATTACTACTACGACTGAAAATACACAACGCAGAGTCTGTACAACAGTTTAGAAATAAGCTGAAATCTAACAATAGCCATGGAAGAATGATGGGTAATTTATAAAATACATATAATATAACAATGTTTGGAATTTCAATGTTTCAATTTTCTTTAAAAAAACATAACATTTAACAACAGTCCCTCCTGGATGGAGTTGATTTTCGATCGGATCAGTCTATCAGCGACTCGAAGGGTAGGATCGTGATTTTTTTTTTCAGATGGCCGAGCTTTAATAAGTTGACTGCCATTTCGATGGTTATAGAAGAAATAATCTCTACAACCTGCGCCCTACTGTGTACTTGAAAATGTTTCTGGTGAGCACATGTTAGTCTGCATACAGAGCCTTTGATCGGTGAACTGAGGAACCTAAACACTTTAATTACAACCCTGTGTCGTCTTTTTTTCCTTCCACTTTTTTCGGAGGTCGCACGCCACGGATGCAAGCTCTCTTTTTCACGTCTCCTCTATATTCTTGCTTGCTTAGCCAAACACTTTCGTCTGTGCGCCACAAGTGTTGTATATTATCTTTCTTTTAATCACAAAATATAATTAATTCCACGCGTACATTTTTGAACAACAAGTTAACTTTTACTTTTACACGGCACATTTAAATCGATCAGAAGATCAGCCCTGCGTTAAATAAATGCTCCTCCACAGGTTTTCTCATAGGTTGCGTAGGTCTTTAGGCTCACCGTTGACATCGGGAAAACTTAAAATGTGCCCAAGGTAGCCAATTTGCATTCTTTTTTGCACACCAAAATTGCTTTCGGCCATGTTAGCGCAGTGCGGAGTTTCTGTTTTTTTCTTTTAAGCTGACGTAACTGCGCACGCCTTCTCAGCCCGATCGGATCGCCTAATCAGCGTGCCAGTGACTTACGATCGGGATGATCTTGAAAATAGGGACGATTTCCCATTCCCTAGTCCCTCCCCCACAACCTGTAGGCTACTGCTAGCACCATTGTCATCCAAGCCGCAGTAATAACAGTGAGGACTAAAAACGGTAAAGTTCAGATGCTCCTTCAAATTATATTTGTATCTTCCAATGTGGACATTTGTCAAATATTGAAAATCTTTTTGGCTGTCTTTCTCTACGCTACTGATGACAATGAGCTGGATGACTACTATTCTTCAGAACACAATAACGGCAAGCAAGCATGCTGGGGACAGGAAGCTTCTGGACATAACAGACACAGCAGGTGAAGTGAACTACAAATTACATTGTACTATCTGTAAAGTGACTCAATAGGGCTTTGACTTCGAACTCGTTTAATTTCGAATATAATTCGAATATCAAAAAATAATATATTATATTCGAACAATATAGGCCAGCCTTAATATGACCTGTTATGGCATTATTTTTGAAAAATGTCTTTTGTGAACGTTGTTTTCAATTCAGATTTCCCGGCTTTTTCAGGGCTGGAGTGTGTTAGTTGAGTCATTAGCAAGGCTATCATTGGTTCATCATGCGCTCTGTAGGGACAACGTGACATAGGCGTCTTGGGTTTGGGCCAATTTTTGTATAACAATGCCGCGTCAACATCAATCAGCACCCTAAGTTTTATGGAGCATACATTTGGCAATGGGCCGTTCGTTTAGTGGCTGTAGGATGGTTTTTGTTTTTGGCCTACTTTAGTTGTTCTTTCAGTTTAGCCTGCACTGGCTTATTTGACTGATTGCTTATTTATCTTTATTTTGATGCACCAGTATACACAGTTCGTGTCGACCTTAAATAAATAAATGTTCTGAAAACATCGTTAGCCTGCCTGCCTTACTTGCGTGTGACTTATACACTGCCTTGGTGACAAAACATTATACAACTCAAGTTTTGATTACCATATATGTCTTACTGAAAGGATTGACATTTTTTAAATAGAATATTCGAATATGATTCGAATATTAATATTAATAAACAAACGAAAAAACTATCGGGGAATTTGATTTTTGGTCCAAAGTCAATTTGCCCTAGTACTCAATAATAACATATTGTATTTCCTTCCCTAAGTTAGTAGGGACATCATCGATAAAAACAGAAGTCCAACTGAGCACATGCCTATATGTGAACCACTTAGTCCTCAGTCGAGTCGATCCGATTTTTGGAGCATAGGTTGTGGATCCTAGAAAGTGAATGGGATGGTAACAATACAGAACACAATGTTTTGAAACTTTTAAAGGTTATCTATTTCATCCATGTTTGTTATAATTTATTATACAGTGTCTTAATTCATTTTGTATATGCTTTTTTTTTGCCAGATCCTGAACAGCTGTCTGAAAGTTATTGAGACGGTTGTAAAACTCTTCTTATAAATGTAAACCAAATAGAATAAATACTCACAATGGATTGTTACTATAACACAGATTGTTGAACTTTTTTCTGTTACAGAAAGTAGGCAAGTATGTTTCTGCAAGCGCAGAGTCATGTTGTCGCTACTTGGAGTCCCCCATTATCGTTGAACCCCATGCTTCATTTGCCGGTATTTTTTATATTATTCATCCTTTTGTTATTGCGTGTTTTGTATCAGACATGCACTCATATTTATAACACGGGTCTATTGTTGTCCCTTTGCCTAGGCAAATGCAACTAGTCTGCAGTGATCATTCTTCCGGTCTGGTTTACCTGGACATTGGAACCTTTGTGTAAGAAACATTCAGTTTTGCCTTCACTTAATTTATGATCATGTCCTTCACAAGAAGTGAAATGTATCATGGCTTTGTTTTATTAATCACTGAATCACTTGAAAATCCAACAACTTAAATGACATAGCTTTGAAGGTTGTAAGTTTATATGTGTCTGTTTATATCTGAACATATAACACTGACAGATCCTCAAGCCCCAAGCTAGGGAGATTTTCTTCCTAGATCCCCTCTGTGGCACTGGGTGGAGAGATCAAAGTCGCACCGTACCATTCAGGTTTTTTAGATCGCCAGTTTTATCATTACTGGATAGTGGTAGTTCTGTTCAGACCACTTATCTATTTTTTATTTTTAAATTATGGCTCTGTTTTACATATACTAAAATTCTAGATACTGTACATAATTTCCAATTGGATGCGTGAAACAGAGGCATAGTTGCAACTTATCAGTGGGGCTGTTCTGACCCCATATTAGGCCATTTATTTTTATTCTTTATTTGAATTCCAGCCTGTTGTTTATCCTGTTACAACTGTGTTCTAAGCTTTTATGCATGTTTAGGAGGGTTAAGAATAGCAGAAGTATTGTACTGTCGAATTGACTTTCATATATACTGTGTTCACAGAAACTTGGCTCAGATCTTAGCCCCTGGGCCTTGGAAGACTCCGCTTACTGTGGATGATCTTCAGGTTTTTTTTTATTATTATTTCAAAAATAAACCATCTGATTCTACCGTCTACTAAAACATGTGTACTCTCCACACTACAGGGTGCACCCAGGCAAGGTTTTTCCAACAACTGTGGGGTGTTTGTGTTGATGGTAAGAAAATAGCTATTCAGTATATTATGAATATGTCGTATTGGGGCAACTGGGGTGGTATTTCTTCTCTTTTCAAAAATAAATGGAGTTTTTATTTTTATAAACATAAATATAAACCACTTCTCTTAATTTACAGTACGCAATGTACCTTGTAATGGATGGAAAGTGGGACTTTGCTGAGGTATGTTTACATAAGTGTATCATCACTAGTGGAGGCAAGGTTTTTTTGTCACTCTTGATTCGTATTTGTTAACCCATTTGACTATTGTTTCCTTTGTCAGTCAAACATGAAGCAAATACGGCGATGGTGGTGCCTTGTTCTGCTGAAGAACTTCCCCATGCCGTAAGGGTCTTAGATTGTGTTAAACGTGTCCTTTACAGTTCTGAAATAATTTGTTTTTCACTGTAACAAACTTGCCAGAATGATTCAGATATTGAAAATATGTAATGTATGCCATTTATTCACCAAGATCTGCAGAGGAGCTTTCCAAAAGCAGGAAGAGACGACGTGAGGAAAAACAGCTACAGGTAAGTGTCATATAATGTGTGATGTTGTCTTAGAGCAATTATTAAAGACTAGTCTTACCACCCTCCCACCACTAATACATTTCAGAATGAAGATGTCGCAACAAAAAGGGCTAGAGTTGCTACAACAGCATCCAGCTCTGAAGGATCAGCTAATGTATAGACTGTTAATCTAGGCGAAGCCATGTACACATATTCCTAGTATTTTTGAGATCTCATTGATTCTATTATTCTTCTACTTCCCAATTAAATTGTATATCTCCATCATTATACAAGTTATAGCCTACTCCATGGCTGATCTATTGCACTACTTCTTTCATTATTCCATTGAATTAGCCTACTTGACATTACATACAACAATCTGTATTATTTCCAGACAAAACTGAAGACCAGACAGGGAAAAAACTGGGACCTGGGAACCTGGTATGTAATATGTGTGTAATGCTGGAGGTTGTATGTATAGCCAGATAAAATAGTTCTGATGACTATAGTTTAATAGTTTTGTTCATCACTGAAAAGTCATCAGTAGTAGTAGCCTTTGTTAGCATACCATTGTGTGGTTTTGGGAGAGTAGGATGTAAATGATTGTGTTTTTTTCTCAAGTACAGACACATCATTTTTCTTTCTTCTGCAAGGATGATGTTTTCCTGAAGGGGGCGATTGAGGCAGCAGCGTGGTGCCGGTTGCAGTCCTTCAATGACAGCTTTTCTCTCCCAATTATCATTGGGATGAAAGGTGAAGAGCTGGAGGCAGCATTAACAGAGCTGAGAGCCGATGACTGCAGGGACCCGGAAGAAAGCCAGAATAAGATTGAACCGTTGTGCTTCTTCTTTAAATCGAGGATTGATTACGAAATGTTCTGTGTGGAGATGTTGGACAAGAGAAACCTGAAAGTGTTTGCCTCTTGTGAATAGACATTTGAGACATTGTTTCTTTTAATTTTTTTGTTATTTTTAAATTATTCTGTTCAATAAAGTTGTTAGAGTTCCTGAGATTGGTGTAATTCAATGTGCGTCACACATGTAGCTTTAATTCAATTGTTATGAATACAGTATCACGTTTCATTCCATGTATTTAGGTTGTATCCCTGTTACATAAAGTAAACCAATTTGATTGTAGGATAATTATCACATTACCTTTTGCTCAAAATAATAATTAATGAAGGGCTTCCGTTAGGACTTTTGCGGACATGTTTTGGTACAAACCACACCTACGGGTAATTAGGCTGCTTCAGACCAACCCTTTTAACACTTGCGCCGCGGCGGAAGTGTCATTTATCCGCCTGTAAAATAGCGATAGCGCCGTAGAACCGCCCACAAAGCTACTTGCGCTTTGCGCTTTCCCACTTGCGTTTCAGACCGTTAAAATAGGGCCCTTAGTCAGTTAATCATTGCACTTTTCAGAACAACATTATTCTGAAGCCTAAACAACAATTCCTTTTTAAATGTGTTACACTTAATTCTCTAAACCTAATCATATTTATACTGATATATTGAATGTTTTCATATTTAGATCAAAATCTATTTTTAATCCCGTTAATATTAAATGCAAATTAATTCAAAAGGACAAAATAACTTTGTATTATTTACTGAGATGGAGGAAAGGAGAATATGAATTTTAGCTGATTAATAAATTATGTTTTGCTGTCTGCTCCAACTATGACCCTAGTGCACGCACGCACGCACGCACGCGCACACGCACACGCACACGCACACACTAGACTTGTGTGTTATCTGCTTACTACAAAGTCTAAAGGGCTGGTTCAAGAAAGTTCAAACTACATGGTTATTATTCATAATAATACTGAACAAATAGGCCTCCATTTTAAATAAAATCCACTGGAACGGAGATTTCTACTTCACCTGATTTGTACCCAGACTCAAAATCGGCCCCTTGATGTCGGAGAACCCTCCAAACAATTGTGTGTGATTTAGTTTAAGATGTATAGTGAGGACGTGATTATGTGTTTGGTTGAAGTTGGTGCGCCAGTGGAAGCGGGGGAAACACAAGGTTGTATTTTGAGCACCAATTACCCATGTGTGTTTGAGAACGCCGACCTTTCCGTGTCCGGGCTACATGTCGGCAGCCCGCTTTCCGCGACCACCGCCCACGAATAAACGGTTTATAAAGTGTTTATTTTTCTTCCCTTTGCCATAAAGGTTAGCCTATAGGGATGCGCCTTATTGGGGATTCACATGGCATCAGACAGTAGAATACGTTTAAAGTTAAATAAGAATGATTCCAGATGACATCTATCTGGAATCATCAATCACTGAATGATGGATCCATAAAATCCATCATTCAGTGTTTGTTTCTCCCCTCTCGGGCTCGAGACCGTTAAACCTAGCATCACTTGTGGGATAGGGCTTTTAACAATGTTTCCCATTCGCAATGACTGCCTTCTTTTCAAAACGATAGGAGCATAGGAATGTTATTAGATGAGGTTACTGAGATTACTGCCACATGGTTCTCATGCGAGACGTGGAAAAATAACATTTTAATTTGCCTAGGTAACGGTATATTTACGTTTGTTTAGGATTTTACATTACAAAACTCTCTGTGACTCTCTCGAGTCACAAACCGTATCGCCTACAAAAGATACCATCATGAACCACCCTGTTGGTTTTCATCCTGGTTTCCTCACGTTGTATTGAAACTGTGAATTGTGTGTCAATTAGTGTCTAATTTGAATGTCACAAAGAAATCTCTCAGAAATGCTAAGTAACAGCTAAGTTTATTGTTGGTACATACATTAGCAATAGCCTTGATATGCTACTGCTAAAACTGTTGAAATAAAGCTCAGCATGACAAGCAGGAATAACATCAATGGCATTCATCATGCCTCACTATATGCTAATAAAACAAAAAATAAACAATAAATCAAATTCATCCATACTGTATAGGTTTGTAGAAGGAGACTTCTAATTTCCTGCTAGAGAACCCCATTAATATTCTGGCATGTTTTGGCATACAGCAAAACTAAGGTATTTGAACTGATCTGACAACTGAAATTGTTGTCAGATCACCTCTACGAAGAACTAGTGTGAGTGAGTGAGTGAGTGAGTGAGTGAGTGAGTGAGTGAGTGAGTGAGTGAGTGAGTGAGTGAGTGAGTGAGTGAGTGAGTGAGTGAGTGAGTGAGTGAGAGTGACGTCAGTGAGTGAGTGGACGAGCGAGGAGAGCAAGCGGTAGTGTGCGGGTCAGTTTAGTGAAGTAATGAACGAGTCCGGTTGTGATAATAGAAGAATAGAAGAATAAAGTACCCAGCCTGTCAAGAAACGCTGGCCGCTACATTCGACCATATTCCAATCTACTGTAGACCCTCTGCCGGTCAAAGTGAAGGGTGTTACCCCCGAGAGAGCATCGTTCCTGGAGGGAACGTCTCCCCTGTGCCCAAAGACTACGATCTGGGAGCTGAGAGCAGGAAAGGTGTAACACTAACCATCTCATAGTTGGAGGCGGAGGACAAGAGGGTATAATAAAGCACATATATTTGAATGATTTTAGCTTGTGTGTGATTAATCGCGGGCACGGGTTGGTTTACGGAACAAATATTAACGGGTCCGGGCGGGTGCAGACTTCATTTTGATATTATCACGGGTGACGGGACGGATCTGGTGGTGAACTTTGAGGTTGCGGGCGGGTCTCAAACAATGGACCCGTGCAAACTCTGGCCTATCTATTGGAAATAAACAAAATATTGGAAAGCAGAGTTGGTTGGGCCGCATATGGCTGCGTTTTTTGAGTCCGCACGAGAAAGTATCTCTAAAGGAAATGTAGCCCAAACAGTCGCATGGTAGATCCATAGATCTGGTAGGTCAGATGGTTTTCCACGTCAGCTGATCGATGCTGTCCATGATGCTGACACGGCAAATGTGGCCCGACCAACTCTGCTTTCCGATATTTTGTTTATTTCCAAAAGCCTAGGCCAGAGTCCTGCACGGGTCCATTTTTTGAGACCCGCAGTCGTGATTTCCAGCACCAGATCCGCCCCGTCACCCATGATAATATCAAAATGAAATCCGCACCCGCCGAGAACTGTTAATAGGCCTACTTGGCCCGTTACCCGACCTGTGACCGCAATAAATCGCACACAAGCTAAAATCATTCAATTAACATGCTTTACTTTTATCTCGCACTATTGAAGGTCGTATACCCTCTTGCGCTCCGCCTCCAAAGGGAAGAAGTTCCCTCCAGGGCCGATGCTCTCTCGGGGAGTACACCCTTCACTCTGACCGGCAGTGGGTCTGCTTATAGGTCGGAATATGCAGAGTCGGCTCCAGAGCACATCTACTGGAGGGGCACGGGTCACTAGTAGGGGGGGGGGGCACTGTCGTTTGAGAAATATTTTAACGAAGTGGAGTCAAACACAGCAGAAATGCACACGTTTTTCTTTATTAGTATTAGGCGAATTATTTATTATTATCATTATAACTTATTAGTAGTAGTATTTGTATTATTATCTACAATAGGTTGTTCTTGTTGTTGAGGCTATGGATGCAGCCAGTTTACACATTCACGAGGGCGCTAAACGCGTTAATTAATGCAATACTAACACAGGTATAATAAGTCTGAGGTTTTTTTTTATCTCTCAACAGTTTATGCACCTTAAAAAAAACAAGGCCTGCCACTGGCTATTAACATTAGACAACCGCCTCCACACTCCAAAAACCCCCCTGGACAATATCAGAGTTATAAACATTAGACAACAGCCTCCACACTCATCAAAAACACCCCTGGACAACTCAGGACCGCTGACAGAAGCACTGCATTCGGGCAACAAGTAACCACGCAACAGGCAGAACTGACACAACGCCATACTGCCACGTAGCCTACAAAACACAAATGCCAACGCTCCCAGCAAACATCTATCAACAATCCACCTGCTTAGTAAGCCTTATAATGGAAGCCAGGGCTGGCAAGAAGTGAAATAAACCAAAGGCTTACCATCAGGAGAGTTGCAGGCGACGAGTATTCTGTCCTTCCATTCGTTTGCGCATTTGCGTGTTAAGTCTTTCACGAATGCAAGTTGCACCAACCTGGCCCTTCTCTCGTGTAGCATTGTGCGTCTGTGTTCCGAAAAAACATCTCTTGCTTTTTTGACAATAAAAACTCTTTAGCAACTTTGAACTCAAGAGTCCACCTCAATCGAATGCGACAGGTCTGATAAAATGGCAAACTCATAAAATGCAGCAATACTATTTTCGTTTCAAACTAGCAGCTATTTGGATTCTTGCGCGCAAATGTAACAAGTTTACTCAGCAACCAATGAGCATTGACCAAAATTATGCGATTTCCCCTTGTATTTCTTGTATTTCATTGAAGTTACAGTTTGCACATTTATTATAATAGTAATAATTATAACTACATTTTTTTTGTTTTTTTTGTGCCCGACTGTGCTAGGGGGGCACCAATGGCCGCTAGGGGGGGGCACGGCCCACAAATGCCCCACCTTCCCACTGGCACTGGGAATATGGTCGGAATGTGGCGGCCACCGATCCTTGGCCAGCTGGGTGCTTTATTCTTTCTTACTCACAACCGGACTCGTTCATTACTTCACTAAACTGACACGCACACTACCGCTCTCTCTCCTCGATCGTCCACTCACTCGCTGATGTAAACACGCACACACACACACACACACACGCACACGCACACACAGTGATATGCATAGACCTACGAGATAGGCCTACTTTCTCGTGCTCACAAGATACTTTCTCGTGAGCACCAGATACTTTCTCGTGCTCACGAGAAACATTTTTTTACCGCATTTCCCTTTACGGGTTCCGTACTTTTCTGTTATCCGGTATCAGCCTTAAAAATCCTTTATCGGTCGGGCTCTATATTTGATATGCCGATCAGCGCGATGATTGAATTTAATGTTTTTTATATGACAAAATAAACGCCCTGCCGTTTCTTGTCGAGGTGAGAAATTGATAGTATGTGTGCGTGTGTGCGTTTCTGTGTATGTTCGTGCACATATGCATGTGTGTTGTGTGTAGGCCTATGTGGTGTGTATGTGCGTGCTTGCGGTGTATGTATGCGTTCGCGCGTGCTGTGTGTGTGTGTGAGCTGCAGGCTGCTTGGCACATGCGCACATGACTAACTTCAGTAACTGGTGCGACAGGCCTGTAATTATAGTAGTAAGATGTTGTAGATGTGATTATTAAATTCTCCCATGTTTCTCACGATTCCTCACCCTTTGATAACCTTAATGAACTAGTGAATCTGATTAGACTTATAAAACAATACTGGCAAACAAACAAGACTTCTAAAATAAGGTAAGAGCTGGCATCTGTCCTAAAAATACATGTTTTTTTGTGTGGTAATATACATCCGCCGAAACACCGCATTGTTTTAATGAAAACACACTCAACCATAAAACAATCTATACGTTAAAATGATTCAGCAGTTAGTTCCCTTGGAGCCAAACTTATATTATCCATGCATTTTTTACATTTCCAGTAAGCCCACAAATAATCATATGAGACAAGGGATAATAAATTAATGAAATAAAAGAATATTGCTGTACCTGTGAAAACAATATTTTACACCAGCATATGACTAAGAGAACCATAACTCATATTTATTTAATGTCTTTCTTCCTGTTATTATGCATTAACCCATTTCAGTAGATGTCTTTGACTCTGTGGCTGTAGTGTGATGCATGGTGTTCATGATATATACAGTACATCTTCCTTGTATTTCCTTGATTTATTGCTCACAAGGCGCGGCCCTGTCTTCATTACGATTGTAGAATATGTATTATTTGCTTTTGCCTGTGTACATCTGGGCATCGTTTCTCAACGTTTATTGTACCCATCGCTGGGGGATTTCTCTTTCTGGGCTTTAAGGACTGTTTTGCCAGGAAAACAGGGGAGATGTTATGTGCATTATGCTATTTATGAATTGTGTTTACTGGTGTGGCAAAGTTAATAATCAATCCATCTATCTATATATGCAACCATCCACCCATTATTCCACTCACCCTTCCATCCAATAATCCATCCATCCATTCATCCATCCACCATTGACTCACCAAGCTGCCAATCCATCATCCATAAATCATCCATCCAATCCATACACTAATTGCTGTCTTTAAGCTGTGATATGTGTCTAAGAGAATGGCGGACGCTGCGCCTCCTCTCTGCCTGCTCGCCTCTCCATTGAGAATGCATTGGCAGGCGCCTCCCTTTATGGCACATGAAGTCCTGACCAGGTTCGGGTACCCGCTGGTACCTGACGAGTGACCCGCACAGTTTGGATGAAACGGGTGAAAGATAATGTGTCGGACATGGGTGGGTTTGCAAAATGAGACCCGTGCAGGGCACTGGCACACTAGCCGCAGGTCGGAAGAACGAGTCAATAGTTTGCGAATTGTTCAAACACATGTAGCAGGTTGTGAAATCTTTCTCCTTCTCATAGAGACATTTACACACGCTCTATATTTAATCCCCAGGACCCTCCCCCTCCATAAATTAGCCACCAACAGTGGCAATTCCATATCCTTCTCACACTAATTGGCCTGCTACAGATTCCGGATTCGTTGATGCGCCCCTGCCCGTTTAACCTGTAAAAAAAATGAAAAAAGGACAAATTTTACATCTGGTCGCACATGTGCAACCTAGACGTGTAACCTAGACGTGCGAATGGCGGTGGATCAAAACGAGTTCCAAAGTTCCAAAATAGCGCTTGATACGGTCAAAAAACCTTTTGGCTGCATGCCTTGCCAGTTGTCAAATGAACGACGCCACTAGCCTGCTTTAAGTAGCTCCATCAGGTCAGGTGCTGCAGTCTGTCAAAGTGGCTCGTGCCAAACGCAAGTTCGCACCTCCACATTGCTTCACAATGCACAAAGAAAATCCAAATACTGTAACAAAATATTATTAAATTAAATTAAAATGCAAATCCTAAATTGCATCGTTTATCCTAAAATTTCATAACTATAAATAGTAACAAATAACATAACCCATTCTGGCTCCAACACCGCTCCTCCAGAAGCTTCCTTCCTGCCTTTTAAGGAGGAAAAGGAGCCAACAGTCCAACTGAATTAGTGACGTCTCTAATGAGCCGTGTTGCTCCGTACGGGAGCCCGAGTTAGAGGAGAAGCAGACGTAGTGTTTTGATGTGTGGATTAGGGATGGGAAATCGTCCCTATTTTCAGATCATCCGATCGTAGTCACTGGCGATCGCTGATAGGCGATCCGATCGGCTGAGAGGGCGTGCGCAGTTACGTCAGCTTAAAAGAAAAAAAAGAAACTCGCCTGGCGCTAACATGGCCGAAAGCAATTTGGTGCCAAAAAAGAACGCAAAATTGGCTACTTGGGCACATTTTAAGTTTTACCCGGATGTCAACGGTGAGCCTAAAGACCTAACGCAACCTATGAGAAAACCTGTGAGGAGCATTTCATTTACGCAGGCTGATCTCTCGATTTAAATGTGCCGTGTAAAAGTAAAAGTTACTTGTTGTTCAAATGTACGCGTGAATTATTATATTTTGTGATTAAAAAGAAAGATATATAGCACACACACCACTTGTGGCGCACAGAGAAAAGTGTTTGGTAAGCAAGCAAGAATATAGAGACGTGAAAAAGAGAGCTTGCGTCCGTGGCGCGGACCTCCGAAAAAAAGTGAGAAGGAAAAAAAGACGCAACAGGGTTGTAATTAAGTGTTTCAGTCCTCAGTTGCACCGATCAAAGGGCTCTGTATGCAGACATGTTGCTCCACCAGAAACATTTTCAAGTACACAGTAGGGCGCAGGTTGTAGAGATTATTTCTTTAACATCGAATGGCAGTAAATTATTAAAAGATCGCCATTTGAAAAAAAAATCACGATCCTCCCTTCGATCGCTGATAGACGATCCGATCGAAAATCACTCCATCCCTAGTGTGGATGAGATGCAGATTACCGATGCACTGTTCGGGTCATTTGCACAATAAGCCACCGGGAAATTGGATCCAAAGCTGTGAGCGAAAAATACATATTGAGAAGCGTGTTGGTACCAGGTGAAACTGCACATTCGCTGAAGGGACAATCTGGCCATTATGCAATTCCTTCCCTTCCCGTGTTATAATGCGGTATCATGTCCTAATGCAGTCGCCGTTGTGACAGTGTACTGGGTAGTAAGCATGCAAATCATTTTTTTATTTGTTTTGGGTAATCTCCAGCACATCACAGCCCTTTTTGGAAAATGTGTGTTGAATGTTTTGAACACAAACAAGATTAGCTTAATGTTTAAATAAACAGGAGTTATTGCTATTAACTTTTTAACTGCTGCACAAACAGCCAGACAAAAAAACACACACACACACACACACACACACACACACACACACACACACACACACACACACACACACACACACACACACACACACACACACACACACACACACACACACACACAACACACACACAGTTCCCTTTCAAAGTAAAAAAAAACTCTTGAAGAAGAGAGAAAGTACTGAATGTGTGTCCGGGTTTAGCTGACCACACGTATTGTTCTGATCTCTGCAACCTGCTGCTGAGCTGGCCTGGACCCTGCAGCCTACTCCAGAAGGGAGTCCATGCAGTGTTTTCACTGAGAGGAATGTCCTGTTCAACCACAGTAGCTACGTCGTATCTCATGGTGAACAAGGATACTTGAGTACAGCCTGAAGCAGACCACCATGTCAGATGGGAAATAATGTTCTCAGAATCAGGGCTTCCCAAATGGAGTCCAGACCGTTACGAAGCAGTCCCAATACATTCTGGCTCTGTGTGTTGTTCTCTGTAAAAGCAGCTCTAAGGTTTAAAAACCTATTAAACTAGTGTGATTTGTAAAAAATGGCTCATCAATTATTGAATGAAATGCGCTTTGTGTGTTTCCAGTTGATGGTACCGGCCTCTGTATGGGCCAATTTAGATTTCAGACTACTCCCGGCTAATTTCTGACAGATGATAGCATCTCGTCCATGATTGGTTCGGGGGCTCCATTTTGCCTGTCAATCACAGGAGCATGAGATGCAACACTTCTTCTCCGTTCTCTTCTGTCGTATCTATTCTGTGCTTTTCTGCTCTCAATTCTTACCTATACAGAACATAAAAACAATATGATTACTCTGTGTACTTTGGGCGTAACCAAAATAATCAATACAGTGTGTGTAGTCAAGCTAGGATGAGACACTATAGCCCCGCTATAGCCAGTGTTTCCCCAAGCACTGAGTGGTTAAGGCGGCCGCCTTAACAACAATAGGGCCCCGCCTTGACATATGCAAATAATAATAATAAGAATAATAAATTAATACTCGTAGGGAAATTAAAACATACCTCCATCAGGTATAAAAAAGAAAGATAAATAATGCATCAGGTAATACTGTTCACAACAATGGTCGTTCCATAAAGCTTTTTGAATGGAATTGAAACGGCGGCATCAGGTGGTTGTATATATTACTGGGAACTGAAACCCTCACCGAAGCCGCAAGGCCATGGACAAACCTCAGGTTAGCTTCACCACTGCACTTCAACTGGAGCTCTGAACATGTCTTTAGAGGATAGAGGATCTTGCCTGTGAACATTTCTGTTCAACGTGTACATCGGTTCAATAGGATGTGGAAGTAACTATGGACGCATGCTAAATTGAACCTATGTAGGCTGATTCTATGGGGTCAGAACAGTCTCATTAATAATGAATGCACAGAGAAGGATTCACAAATGTATTTTGTGATTTACATATAAATTACTCTCTTCTCACAAATGCATTTTTTTCAACAAGAAACTCTCTGTAGCCAATCAGATGCCTCTCTCGTTTTCAGCCAATCACATGACTGCATTGACTGGGTTTTTTACATTGTCGGTGCCGTTTACTACTTTAACGGCACAAACAATCCCAAAACCCAGTCGAAACTAGATGGAAAAAGTGTGTAGCTCAAAACGTGATGCAGCCTTTACTTCTTCGCCACCTAGAGATTGTCATGTACAATAATTAATAAAAAAAACATGTTATTTCCCATAGACATTTGACCGAGGGAACCGGGAGGCTCGGAGGCTGGATTCAGAGGTCAGGACTGCAGTCATGTGATTGGCTAAAAACAAGGGAGTCATCTGATTGGCTACAGAGTTCCTTGTTGAAAAAAATGCATTTGTGAATCTAGCGACGCCAGGAGAGTCTCAAAAATCCACATATAAATACACACCAGTTCACACACAAATGCAAACAAGTTCACAAATGAAAAGCGTCTTGTTAATTCAAGTTTAAAATTTTGTATATAAATGTAACAACATCCAAATACATTTTTGATGAAAATTGCAAACATTTTTTAATTAATATATTTATGGATTTATATTACATTTATTTAAAACAAGGCACATTTGTGTGTGGATCTGAAACGTGTTTGTGAAACTTATTTTTGTTTATGGATTTATTTTACATTTATACATACCGATATCCATTTGTTTGTGCACTGAAATGTATTTGTGAGAAGAGAGTAATTTATATATATATATTAAAATAGGAGAGGATAGGAGCTATGAATCATAGCTCCGGATAGGAGCTATGATTCATATCAAGCAAGGTTTCTGATACAATCTAGTGGTAATTATTTGAAATAAATATACTCATCCACAGCAATCCATATGACTCGATCATTCATTTTTTTTCACTATAATTGTCAAAGAATATGATTTATAAAATAAATGGCAGGTGTGCATGTCTTACTCAGACACCGCTTTTTGTCATCTTTGATCGTTATTAAAGATGCACGGATATGTAGGCCTCATCCCTCAAATGGAGGTAATGGGCTGACAAAGTACCGTGAAGGATGGGTTTCACCGTCCCCTCCCCCCCCCCCCCGACATTTCTCACGCTAAAGAGACAGGTGCAAATTATCCGATGGTAACATTATAACCGTAGGATTAAAAAGCGTCCCGATTAAGCCAAACTTCCACAGTCTCGCAACCACCTCAAGAACCATATAGAATAAATAAAACAAATAATTATGGTAATAATAATTTATAAAAATATCATTATATGTCATGACTGCATGACAATTATATCCATGTGAAGATCGTAAAATAAAAGGTATTTCTACCTTAAAAGAATCCAGGTACGCAAATCTCTCTCTAGACAAACAATGGTCCGCTTTTAAGGACAGTGCAGGTTTTTTCACCTCGTCTAAAGTAAACATGGTCTATCTTTCGTGAGTGGCAAGCATTGAACCCAGCAGAAAATATCAGTATTAAACAACTCTGATACCCGACAGTTTTAGAAGGAAGAAGCTAGTGAGCCCGTTTTGGAGGGAACAGACTAGTAAGCCCGTTTTGGATGGAACCAGTTAGCTAGCTAGTTTTAAAAGGCACCACCACACTGTTCTTTAATTAGCCGCCTCCTGAGGCGGCTAATTAAAGCACTCGTGGAGCCGATGATCACAGAAAAAAAACAGAAGAATCCCCAGCGCTCCTCGACTGCTTGGCATCGATTAGCCCACTCCATTGCTTTCACTTTCATTTTTTCTCTCTCCTGCCTCTCTCGCTCTCTGTCTCGATCACGCTCTCTCACCGCCTCATCTTACCCAAAGATCACAGTCAAGCCGGGGCTGGTCACTGAGTAAATTGCACGGGTTGGAAATACCAAAAGATGAGACAAAAGGAGAAAATTGCCCGTAACCAATGCTTGATGACTCAGGATCGCCCAATCGGTAATTAGGTTCATATCCTTTTCTTTATCCTCTCCTTTTATCAAATTGCTTATTGTGGATTAGAGCTGTACACACACACACACACACACACACACACACACACACACACACACACACACACACACACACACACACACACACACACACACACACACACACACACACACACACACACACACACACACACACACACACACACACACACAACCCTAGCCAGAAACATCCTACCACTGAGAAGCAGCAAACAACATGCTTATCATCATGGATCAGAAGCCGCACATTCTTCCTTTGCATGGAATTGCCATTGAGGAAAACTGTGAATAGCGGCGTGTTGTCTGGGTTAATTAATTAAGGTCTCCTCCTTTCAGCCCAGAACAATGAAGCTGAGCTGCCTGTTTTCTAAAGATCCTGCTAAGGTCCACATAGCCTTCTATTATGTATGTATGTATGTATGTATGTATGTATGTATGTATGTATGTATGTATGTATGTATGTATGTATGTATGTATGTATGTATGTATGTATGTATGTATGGAATCAAGAGAGCATTGTCGTTTGAATGTAACCCCCACCCCCCCACGAATACACACATGTTGAGGTTGGGCTTGTCCTCTGGTCAGAGGTGGTCCAGATGTGTATTGATCCCTGTGTTTGTGATGTGAAAGAGGGCTGCTCTTAGCTCCGTGCGGCCGCATCGATGTCCTGCCTCGATGTTATCAGTCTTAATGAAAAACCCAAGCCCTTGGCTGAAGGGTGAACTAATCAAAAGTATGCAGCATAACCTTGCTTTAGTATTGGACTAATGATTATATGAAATACACACACATTCATGTGCATTATATGGTACATATACATATAATTATATGTAATATGGTATATTATATGGTACATATACATATTATATGTACATATACATATAATTATATTATATGTATTATAAGTAAATGCATGGTTGTAACCTAAAGGATATTAATAATTAAGGCGCTTGTTGTACGGGTTGACTCCGTACCAAATGACTTTGGCAGGAATCACAAGAAGCATAATGAGCAGAGAAAAATGGGCAGAGCATTGTTCAGCCAATCACAGCGATTGATTAAACGACTGCTGCTGCTGATTGGCTGGGTTTATGGGGAAGACTTTGGACAGAGCGCTCCATCGTACAAATGGAGAAAGTCAGGGGAGAAGGACAGAGAGGAGGAACGACCAGACCGGAAGACGGGAGGACAGAGGGAAGGGAAGAAAGTACAAGTGTGACTAAGTATTTATTCTGTAATGAGGCACCTCTTGGCCGTATTTATTGTGTAGCTCCTGTGTTATTTTTCTATCTTATTTTATTTTGTATTATCGTATGCGTGTATGTTTTGTTGGATATTTTATACACTTTATTTTATTATTGCATATTTTATATTCCATGGCTGCTGTAACAAGTTAATTTCCCATGCATGGGATGAAATAATTAAAGTTCTTATCTTCTTCTTAAAGAAGGAAAGAAAGAAAGAAGCAAGGAAAGGTTATGAAAACATAGAGAAAAATAAATAATGAAAAAAAGGAAGAAAGACACAAGGAATAAAACACATAAATAATGGTTTAAAGACTATGAAAGAGCACACCAAATGAATAAATAAAGGAAAGATGAACAGAGAGGAGACAGAAGGGGTTAGAGAGAGGGGATTTGGGTAAAGGGGTCTGAAGATCCTAGACAATAGTGGCAGTAAATCAGTGTCTTTAACAGCTGCTTCAGACACAGGTGTGCCTCTTTCTTGAAGTTTTTCCCTACCTTGTTTAAGAGCCCCATAGTGAATAATGAAGGGTTTTTTTCCCCTAACCCTTACCATACCTGTTTCACCCCGTTAACATATCCAGGTAGTATACATGTTCAAGTAAGCAATTTGAATTGAGAATAAAGCCTTCGACAGCAGTATGCTTCAGACTTGAAACTACTAAACACCAAGCGGAATCTCAGAATGGCATAAGCCTTGATCTCCTACGTATCATAAGAACACTCTGGATGAACACGTGAACTTGTAGCAAACCATGTCTTGTCTGTTGAGATTTAGGGGGATTTTCTCTTTACTTCCCTGGATCAGCTTAGACCTAAATGGCTCATTGGAAAGATAGCAAATGTTGCTGTCATTGTTAGCATTAGCTCCCCAAAAGTCATAATCTCCTCCCGTGTTAATCAGTGGTGTGTGCGGATGCTACACAACAAACGTTTGGTGAGGCACTTCTAACAAACACAAATAGTTCAGAAATAGCTGCTGTAGAGGGTACTTAGAGCAGCACTTTAAGGTATTGTGAGTTGATAATGTGAAAACGAGAATGTGAGTCTGTTGATAACAGAAATTGGGTATATCCAGAGTACTTATTTGCCTTTGATGTTTAAGGACCAATATATTTTATGGATACAACTCGTTTTAACCATCTTCAACCTTGTCTATTTTCTACATCATGATGTACTGTGAGATTCCCTGCAAGGGTGAGTGCTTCGTATATATTCCTTTACGGAGGAGCAATCCATGAAGGCATCTTCAAAGGCACTCTGGAAATGTATTTTCCGTTTCATTTAACGTATGCCCTGTGCTTTGCTGGGGTGCTAAAAGCACTTGACCACAGTTTGAGATCTAAACTCATGATATTTCCATACATCAAAATGGTCCTATGTGCGTGCGTGCGTGTGCGTGTGTGTGAGTGCATGTGTGTGTTTGCATGCATTAGGGTGTTATTCCGCCAAGGCCCACGAGAGAGATCTCAAATCTAAGTCAAAATGAAAGGAAACAAGGCTCCGTCAGCTGGGAGCTCAGATTGAGGCTCAATGGCTCCTAATGGGGAGATGATGCCCGAGAATCGGACAAGGACTGCTTGGGTTTTATGCAAAAATTGATACAAAAAACGTTATAAAATGTAAGAAAAAAAAACGTGTGAGGTGTTTTTTTCAGTTGAAAGCTGTTGCGCTTGGGCCTCACAAAGTCTCTCTGTGATCTTTCTGACTAGAAATTTGTTAAAGGTGGAAAAGTCTCTATAAAACACAAGAAGTCTGAACTTGAACTCAGCGGCAAACTACACAAGCAAGGTCGACGTGGGCTTTGCTGTTTGACAGAACCCCTCGCATCAGGAAATCGTAGTGTGGGTTGTTTTAAAACCTTTACGACTCGCATCGCAGGGTAGAAACACGTTGGTGGAAGTTCTCCTTCTAAAACCGGGGTTTATCTGCCCTTTAATAGGATAATGTGTCATAAAATAATCATGCCAGTGCAATCATGTTAGCTGTTGTTTTTTTTTGGTAGTTTGTCATTGTTTTTAATATATGAATAAGATTCTGGTGAGCCTCGCTCTGCTTTAAACGTTGATGTTGTTAGCAACACCATTACTTGTGCCCCCTAGGGGGAAGAGAGGTTTTTCTGAGTTCAAGGTCTCTCTCTCTCTCTCTCTCTCTCTCTCTCTCTCTCTCTCTCTCTCTCTCTCTCTCTCTCTCTCTCTTCTCTCTCTCTCTCTCCTCTCTCTCTCTCTTCTCTCTCTCTCTCTCTCTCTCTCTCTCTCTCTCTCTCTCTCTCTCTCTCTCTCTCTCTCTCTCTCTCTCTCTCTCTCTCTCTCTCTCTCCTCCTAATGCGGGCCCGCACACACGTGTTGTACGCACACACGTTTCAACGGATTCACTACCATTAAATTTAAAGCCGTTTGCTGCTATTGACAAATGCCACAATGAGAGAGACTAATAACATGATATACTAAAGTATTCTGCTCTGTAACTCTTTGACACACACACACACACACACACACACACACACACACACACACACACACACACACACACACACACACACACACACACACACACACACACACACACACACACACACACACACACACACACACACACACACACACTCCCTCTCTCTCGCTATGTTATCTTCCTGACGTCCCCCAAACCATTCGTGGTCTCTCTTCGCGATCTCGCCTGGTACAGACCCTAGCCACAAAACGTCACTTTACAGCCACTTCAGCTACATGGGCACCGCAGAGAGTTTTGAACGGTATTAACATATATATATATATGTATCTAAATATGAAATGTCATTTAGTTCTTCCACAATCTAAAATAAAAATCTTGTAGTATATATAGAGCCCATCAAGATGATCCAGTTCGCGTTTCGCAATAAATAACAGTCGTCCTATCACCAAATCTGCCTTCAACTGTTCAGAAGACTCATCAAATCAAATCAGAGTGGCGCTCATGCTCTCTTTGCTCTTACCGAATCCGGTAAGAGCAAAGCAAAAACATTTCCTTCTGACAAAAGCCTTCTGGCAGATCTGTAGGTTTGCTTGGGCGCCATTACGCAGGCTGCGGTGCTACTTGTCCATCATCATCATCAGGCCCGCATCTACTAGGTATAGTATCATCATTGATGTGGAAGTGGAAGAACCAGAGACGTCGGAGAACCCGACGCAGTCGTTTGAGATTCATAATATCGTCTGGAGGCGCATAAAGCTTTTGGCCGTAATATGTATTGTATGATATAGATATCTACATGTATAATCTGATATTTAGATAAAGAGCTCCAGGACTCCCGCCGGAGCACCCGGAGTGTCCTAGAATATTTACAGAACATGGCCAAAGGCTGTTTGCGCCATTGCGATACATCCACTGTAAACAGAGCACAAGGTACCGTGGCAGCAAGCTGCTCAGGGCCACACTCCCCCCCTCCTCCTTGACCCGCCTCTCTCCTCCTCATTTGCATTAAAGCTACAGACAACGAAACGGCGCGTTTGGAGAAAGCTTAATGTCCAACTGGCTCGTAGTGGCCGTAATTCTGCACCACGGCTGAATTTCGGAAACGTCTTCAAATACTGTGGCAGGGGCACACTAATATCTATATTAAAGTATCCATAAAGTAGCATGCCATGGGACCTTTAATGGTGTGAATCCTTTCTTTTTGTTTGAGCTTCGGTGGGGGGGGTATTGGGGGATGAGCCCTTGAGCCAGGCAGCGGTGCAGCAGTGTGTGAATTGTGGATGCGGACCGTTAGCCTCTCCAAGGTTCCCCTTTTCAGTGTGCTTTGAAAGCACAATGTGAGCTATCAACAGGAAGAGAGCGACTATGCCAAGGCCACACAATGTACAAGGACGGAGCTGGGCACAACGCAAAAACGCACGCACGCACGCACACGTACGTCTACAGTCAAGCCCCCACACACTTTAAGTGGCAGTATACAGTCAACACGACCATACAGGTCCATTTAACACTGTTATATAAGCATTCACACAAACACACAACGGCGAACGCCGTACTCGTAACTCCCAGGGTTCATAGCCCGTAGACCCATCCAAGACAATATCATCTTTCACACAAAGAGGTGCGTCGGAGGGGTATCTGAATTATTGAAAACATTCGCTGCTAATCTACAGTTTTAAAAGGTTTGGTTTCGTAAGAATGTGCTAGGTTGAAGTCAAATCCAATCCATATTGGCGATAAAACAACCACATATGTACATATATGCACAGAGATTGTTTGTGTGTTTTCTGTTTATAAAGTTGGACACAGGTCTTGCTATATCTAACCGTGTTGGGATCTGACCGCTTAGTCCCCTCTAAAGGGCGGAAGTGGGGATGGAAATAGAGGAGGGAGAGTGAAATGGGTTATTTTTCAATAATTCAATAGCTAGAAACCAGATAATGCGACCACTGGGCAATCTCTGACAGAAGAGCAACAATGGTGGATATAGCCCCCCTAACTATAACCCCCCACACTAACCATGAACAAGGGCTTTATATCTGTGTGAAAAGCTAGGGCAATACCCAGGAAGGGATATTTTAAAGGAATAAAATGGCTTTTCACACGCTCCCTTTCTCTTCACCAAATCTCTCTACCTCTCTCTCCCTCTCTCTCTCCCCTTTTCGCTCTCTCTCTCCCCCTTTTGCTCTCGCTCTGACTGCCGACCTCTCCTTCAATAAATCTGTCTCTCCTTTCGTCCGATTGGGAAATAAAACTTCCAGAGTGTCTTGAGTCTTGTCGACTTCTTTCTGCAGTTTGCATTCTCTCGCTCTCCTCTCATCTTTATTCTAGTGCCTATGTGCGTGGCACCTTTTAAAGAATTAAACCATTCATCACCTCCTGGTTTATTAACAACTGTACACCGATTTGGGTGCAACAAAGAGACGCCTCACTCAGGACATCACACACACTGACCGGTGGAAAGGTCATCATGTCTCCACACCTTTCTAGAATGAGTGTGGACTGTGTTTCTGACTGACATCCAAAATAAACCCAGAATCCCTTCGGGAGCGATTACCTTAAAAAGGTAAATATGCTGAAACTGATTATATAGTTTCATTATAGTGTAACAATTAAAGTTATATATTAGTCTTAAAGAAAAAATAAATGGGGCTAATTCGCGTATTGGATTGCAAATGTTGAAACTGATACCAATGGGTCAAGGCTAATTAGACCGGGTCCCCCCTGATTGGCTTTAGGATAAGAAGAAACGGAACCAGATTCCATAAAGGTCCATTTAGCCGCCTGCAGGTGAACTCGTTTCCACAAGATGGAATAACCAGACGGTAATGAGCGATGCTTAAACAGCAAACTGTGATGGAATAAATAATGCACTAACTCGTCATGGCTATTTGGAGATCAATGGACAGTATCACGCAAACACCCACTATACGTCCACACAAAACTCATTACCGTCAAAGGAAAACAGCAGAAAACAATCGGCGTCAGACAGATACAGCTCGACAGATTTTCTGTTAACCAAAAGTGACTTCCGAGAAAGTAGAAAACGAGCAGTGAAATTAATCGTCCCCAGATAGGCAACGTGTCCAAACGCGTTCAGTTTAATGCACACACGGAATCCAGCTTATGCCACCAGTTCCGCATAATGCAAAGTGGAAGACGAGTCACAAAATACACATTTTGAATCGTATGCGAGACACCCCAAATTTCCGAAAAAGGCTAATTTAAAGACATAAAGTAGGAGCGTTTTAAACTGGATGAGACCAGGGACACATCGTTGGACATCGTTCCAGACCCAGAGCGCGTTGAGCCATCGGGCTCCGGATGGTTTGGTGCGTCGTGCTGTTCATGACTTATTGAATACAGGATTACACAAGACAACACGTTCAAACTAAACACAATGCCACAACTTGTAGGGTGTATGCAGGGTTTCGGCGAACCTTGCCCACACCAGGAAACTTTTTCTCACTCGTGATCGGTTATGATTCTGATTCACTCTGAGAAGGGCGCGCGGTACAGGACCACCGGCCGCGACGCGCGCCGCTCTCCTCCAGCCTCTCCACAACATATCGAACAATGAATACAACATGATAACGGCTGCTCTATAACAGCCACCCAATACGCCCAATATATACGCTCTATAAAGTCCATACTGAAAACATTTCGCCTACCTCTCGCCGAGGTAGCCTGGACTCGCGAGGCAAAAAGCACGAGGATGCCACATCTCAGGTAGCATCCTATGAAAATCCGACCCATCATGGTCTGGAGCCCCATCGCATCGCGGCTGCCCGCTCATGGGCTCCCTGGAGAAGCATTTGGTTTCGGGCGGCGACCGTGGTGGCTTCACCGTTACAGCCTCCTCCTCACCCACATCCTCCTCCGCGTTGTCTCTCGCTGCCCACCTCAGCCGAGGCAGGCGTATCGTAGTGGCATCGCGGAGGATTGCAGTGCGGTCAGAACAAAATTAAAAAGTAGCCTGGCTCTCATGACTCTCGAACTAAGCGTGCGCAAGTGGGGGGGGGGAAGGACACACACAGAGGCGGGCAGCCTTCAGCTTGAGAGAGAGAGAGAGAGAGAGAGAGAGAGAGAGAGAGAGAGAGAGAGAGAGAGAGAGAGAGAGAGAGAGAGAGGAGAGAGAGAGAGAGAGAGAGAGAGAGAGAGAGAGAGAGAGAGAGAGAGAGAGAGAGAGAGAGAGAGAGAGAGAGAGAGAGAGAGAGAGAGAGAGAGAGAGAGAGAGAGAGATCTAGTCCATACTTTGTTGACAGGATAACGTGTGTGTGTTGTTTGTGTGCGCGCACGTACAAATTATGTATCCTACAACGACAGATCAGGAAAATGTTGCAGTTGCCAAGGTTTTATTTTAATCTCAACCAATGCAAAATAATTCTGATGAAAAAAGATCAAGCCTTTAATATGAGTTAGGTTTCCAAGATAAAGGCAGTGAATAGGCTACATGTCAATAACATGATGGGTCTTTCAGAAAGCTCCTTTACAGAAGGATATTGGACGTCACAGAGCTGGCAGAGGTCTGAACATTGATTGGTTCTAATGGACGTTACTGCAGAGAAGGTGAGGACGCAGAGCAGGAAATCTAACGTAAAAACGCACTAATACCAGTCTCCCCCTACCTCCCCGTAACTTATCCCGTCACCAAAAACACATCTCCGACTCCGCATGGTCTGTGTGCGTGTGCGTGTGCGCGGGGGGGGGGGGGGGGGTCATGTCTCGTGAATGTAGCGCCATTAGTGTTCCTTGGCGAGCGTACACGCTACGACCTTCGGCCGCACTATTATCCCCGCTGACCAAGAATCCAATGGTTAATTTCCCTGGGATCTGTGAGGGGTCGTTCGGTTGGGGGAGGTTAAGTATGCAATTATAATGCTAAAGGGGCCAGGGGCGTAGCCAGGACAATATTACTGTGGTGGCTGGCTCGGGACAGTCATTTGGGCTGGCACCCTGATTGTCGGTTATATTTTCATACCGTCGTAATATAACAGTTAATAATAATGTGCATATATTTCAGTTTTCTTTTTTTTTTATAGCATCTGCATGTGCTTTAAAACAGGAGCGTCGCTAGCAATTGAAAACATTGGGGGCTGCAGCCCAGAAATTAGTCCTTTTAAAACGGGTGTTCGGGGGGTTTCTCCTCCGAGAAAATTTGAAAATCGGGCTGATGAACATTCAATTGTAACGTAGTTTGAGAAGTAAAAGAAAGACAAATCGTCATGTCGGACTGACCTCACGATCATCGTCAACCATAAAACTTTGTTTTCCCCAAAAACCCTGTCGTCCGTCTTTATGTTGGTCCAAAAGCTGCTGATTTTGTTTTTTTGGACACCGTAACAGTGTGTCCCTGTTATAACCTGCATGAGAGTTCAATGTTGTCATTAGCTGTTACATCTTTCTGACCAATCGCAGTTCAAGGCCGACCTGGGCTGTACCACTTCGGGAGTTGTCCCCTCTAGACAAGATCAAATTGGTTGCACCGTTGACCCGGCGGCCCCGAGACGTTAAAGGGTAATTCCGGTGTAAAATGGATTTGGGATATGTTTTGTATAATAACGAGTTGAAACGTTCATTTTGGAGCACAAAAAACGAATATAGACGCTTTCTTCAGTTGGTTGATTTTAGCCGATTCTAAAAAAACGCTATAAACTTGGAACGAAGGGGGCAGTGGTAATGGTAAAAACTAAATCGCTATTTTAAATCACTTAAAAGGCTAGAAGTAGCCTGACACTTCTTTGGTAGTATAATAAGGGTCTTAACATATAAAACGAGGCGACTTTCTAAGTGTACAGATTGTTTATTAAAAAGGATAGGCCTATTTTATACACAATACCATCTGTAGATCACCCGTTGACGCCATTGTATTTTTAAGACTCGATAAGTAGATTGGCGAACATAGAGCTTGCGTGTTGCTGACGGATGTCAGCAACGTCAATCTACCTATCGAGTCTTAAAAACAAAATGGCGTCGACGGGTGATCTACTGATGGTATTGTGTGTATAAAATGTCTGTTAAGACCCTTATTATACTAACAAAGAAGTGTCGGGCTACTTCTACTTAAAATAGCGATTTAGTTTTTACCATAACCACTGCCCCCTTTGTTCCAAGTTTATAGCGTTTTGATTGAATCGGCTAAAAACAGCCACCTGAAGAAAGCTCCAAAATGAATGTTTCAACTCATTATCATACAAAACATCCCAAATCCATTTTACACCGGAATTACTCTTTAATACACACACGCGCGTGCGTGTGTGTCTGTGTTATTCGATTGCCTGGTAAACATGTATGGTAATATTCATACTGGTTTAAATTATACATTTGATAGTCGTATTTCCTGTCGTTGCTGAGCAAGAGTTTTGTTCAGAAGTTCAGTTATAGAAACAAATAAAAGCCTGCGCTATTGAAGTTTAACGGTACCACTGTCATTTATACCCGATGTCAAGTGGACCGGGTTGAATTCACTGCGGGTCTCTCTTCTTATATCCATCTTGATATTTTATTACTGTCCTTCTCAACACTCTTTGATCTCACTAAAAGGCTGGTAGCACAAAACAGCATTATCGACGAGATGCGCTATGCATAGGGAAGAAAGAATACCAACGTTGAATTTACAACATTTTGCAACAAATTTTTCTAAATCTGCACATACATGGACACGTCACAATTTTGCGGTTTTCACTCGCTACAATGTTTCTTCTGCGTCTGCTAGTAATGCAACTACAAAGAAGTAAACTCTACGGGGCTATTTTCATCATTATGTTTTTGTTTTTTTTGATGGCACAGCGATCCGGGGCTATAGCCTCGAATGCCCAGGTCTAACGACGCGCCTGGCTTAAAATATTTAGGATTGCCATGAGTCTAATTGACAGACCTGGAACGTTGTCATTACTCTGGGTAAATTACGAGCGCTTTAGTGGCCCTTTGTTAAATGCATAAGTGAACATGTGCTGGTTGGCGGGCCATTCGCCATAAATTACCCTCTTACCCCTAAACGGTGACAAAGCTGTTGCTTGAAAGTTTGTCCCGACACTGCCTGCCCCGACAGGTAATCTTTAGTATTAAATTGCATCACATTATAATGGAATATATTTAAAATTTAACACAGATTAAATACTGTATTTAATCTCGTAGCTAATCAGTTCACGATTAGCTTTTCAAATTGCTCATGTTTCTGTCAGAGAAAGCAAATTACATCAACAATCATGACTTAACTTTACATAACAGAAAAATAGATTTAATGTCAAGATAAAGTGGAACATTTGTTGCGTTATTTGAAGGAGATTCTTAAAGGAGGCCCTAGAGAACAGTCGGGAATTATCTACCAGGAATAGAGGTACAGTCAACCAGGTACAGCCAACCAAGGGCAATCATCCAGGATTTTATTTTTTATCTTCCTTTATTGAACAAAAGCCTTCATCCTCTGCACAGGAGCCACCATGTGTTCACTGCAGTGACCAGGGCAGGAACAGCGCTGGCCGCACAAGCAGTCTGTTAATCAGTGTCTTGCTCATTAAGCCTTTAAAAGCAGGAGGGCTCATGCAGGACACATTATCAGAGCCCTGTAAAGACAAGACGTTCACTCTCTGCTCAGACTGGTTCCATGTAGACTTAGAGCATCTGCTGCTTTCACAACAAGTGAGACCTTTGTGCATGCAACAACCATAGACCTCTGAAGAATAAGTCCCGCCTCTGAGGCTCTTGGATCCATGTTTAAATGTCTATGGAAAATAACATGGGGGGTTTTGAATTGTCGTACGTGACAAGCTCTGTAGGTGGTGAAGAAGTAAAAGTTGCTCAGGTTTTGAACTACACACTTTTTCCATCCAGATTCCACTTGGGTTTTGGATTGTCGGGGCCGTTAAAGTAGTTAACTATTATTATTGCTCACCAGGAGCTAGTTCTGATCTGTGCAGACTTCATACACAACTGTTTGAAGCTTGTTAGGGAGGCGGGAGTTGCTCGCAACCATTCACAACCTGACGTGATTGTCATTTCACGCGTGAATGGACGAAGCAGCATTGGTGCCACCTCCTCCGTAGGCGGGCTCTGGTGCCATGTCGGTGAAGACAAACTATGAAACATTGCCGTTGCTATGCAACGTTGACTGGGAGAGTCGTGACGTCCTAAGTCAGCGCAGATCCGCGTTAGCATAATGCTTCTTCATAATGATTGAACTACTTTAACGGCATCGACAATCCAATTTTCCATAGACATTTAAACACGGAACCAAGAGCCTTGGAGGTGGGACTTATTCTTCAGAGGTCTATGCCTTACTCCTGACTGACTGCTTCAAAACAGAGATCGCATGTGACTCCAACTATTGAACCATGGTCATATTCTAGAATGGACACCGGATTCCAAAATGGCGCCCATTGTAAACTGCTCAATGGCGCAGGGCAACATCAAGGAGAGATATGCTTCCGCATCATGGGAGCCTAGCCACTCCCTAGTTTCATGCAGAAATATTCTTATTTTTAGCACCCCCGTTAACAAACCAGCGCAAGGCCGGTACGGCCCCCCCCGCCTCCCCTCAATCACTTCAAGAGACCCCCACAAAGATGGAACCATAACTCAAACCCTGCATGGAAGTATAAGTTAACTTCATAAATATGAAAGATTGCTCCATATAACACCAACAACATAGTAAATCTATGTAGGCCTAGAAAAAAATACAGTTCAACGTTATTGCTTAAGAATCAGATTCCTTCCAACTATTTACTAACAATGCAATCAATAATTTATATACAAATAAATGGTAACATATCGATCAGCAATGAGGTTGGAGTAGCCTACCCACATAAATAATTGCAATACACCAACATTGTTAACTATCATACACAGCTAAACAAGCAAATGAAAAATGATATACTAATGCAACTGAAATGTTTATTAGGCTATTAACAATATTATAAAAATGATACCGTAATGCACCCGTTCTTTGTCTTTGGATCTTTTGAATAAATGGATCAATAAATGGTGAATCGCAATGATCGCAAGCAGAGGAATGTGAGAGTCATTGAGCAGCAACTGAATCAGTCTAAAAATCCCTTTATCACTAAAACATTTTTATTGATAAAAAGTCACCACAGTGCCTTAAAACCATCAACGTCATTCATGTTAAGTAAAAGAAAAAACCTCGGACACGAGAAGTTAATGGAGCCGTGTACTAGGCCGAATGCCGGGGCGAAACAATATTTGTTTCACTACGACTCCTTTCAGCTGCCCACCCCTCCTTCTCCAGCAAAAAATAATAACATAAAACGGCTAATAAAACGGGTGAGGTGGTGTTTTGAAAAGAGAAAACTTAAATTTCTTTAGTAGGCCTACATGGCATAAAGATAATTATGATAATTAAAGATTGATGATGAGATGATTGATATCCAGTCATTTTATGCAGAGACACATTCCTGTTCCCTACTTGTATTGGAGTGAACGGAAATATCTACTTCTGGTCTCTATGAATCGAGGGACCCGTCCACAGCCCGCTTAAACAGGTGCAATACCAGGCTTGGCCGCTGAGCACTGGTGGATTGCGGAAGTATGCACCTTTCCTGGGGGCTTGTATTGAACCTCTGGCCACATTTCAAGCACCCTAATATGTCAGGTGTTGAACGAGCTCAAGTATAGGCTGAATGACAGGGCGCGGAATGCACCTGTGAGCTTCCCCTTGCTCAGCAAAGTATTCATAACGCCGATGCTCATCGATGAACCCGAAAGCCTCTGATATACTGTATACAAGACCGGAGGCAAGGTCAGCCAAATGGGGGAAAACTACTATCTGGGTAGAAGGAGTTCAGCTGACTTAGTATGTTCTGTTAGGGGACTGTTATACTGAGAAAGGGAATACTGCACAAGCCAGGGGGTTTGAGAATTGCTAGCCTATTTATTATTATGATATTTATATTCAAACTGTGAAGCTATAAAAATGGTGTGTGATTGAACCATTTCATATTTAGGGTGCTAGTTTCCGATGCCAAAACATTCCTCTTTTAATTAGGTATTGCAATGTTAAAAAGGGCCAATTAGTACAATTTCAAAGACGTAGCAGTGTGCAGCCGCTATCACGGGTGATTTTATAGGACTGCAGCCGCTTCATCTCCGGACCCGATATTAAAGTTACTTTATGTCCAAATACCTCCGGGGGAGCTTTACTACATTTGCCACATGAAAAAGCATTTCAAGCAACACTTGTCAAAAAGGCAGTCCCTGGCCCTCAGGAGAGGGGCAGCAGTGTATTTGTTGTGTTCCAGCCCATAGAGCTTGAGGTTCACTGTAGGGTTTCAGAAGACACACCGTGATGCAGACGCTCTGGTCTATGAAATTGGGAAACCACTCCTCCTATGCCTGTAGGATGGCTGCTCGCGGGTGGGCACCATTTACATTTAAATTGAGGACATTTAATTGACGTTTTTATCCAAGGCGACTTGCAATAGGTACATCTCTCAGAAGAAGGTGAAACAATAGATCGCTGTCGGTACAGTAAGGATGCCATAGAACCAAGTGCAAAGCACTAACAATCACTAGGTTAACGCATTCCACGCATACAAAATAGATAATAAGCCAAATTAAGAAGCTACAAAACTAAGTACTATAGCTAAGTTTGACATACAATAAGTGCATACATCAAGTTCCTGGACGTACAACATGCAATATGGAAGGAGGGGTGGGAGAGAGTTGCTATGCAGAGTCTAGGTGAGTGAAAAAGGAAGCTGGTGAGCGATTCGGCACCGGCTAATATAGTTTGTCTGGTTCCTTTCTTCTTCTCATTGGCGAAGGCGAAGGCACGTCAATGCCTGCTCACATGTTCATCGCAACCACTGAGGACAACTTGCATGTTGATTTATTCACAATCGTTTCCATATGAGGTGACAATCGCGTGGACGTAGATTCACTGGGGCAACCTCCCCTTTCTGTCAAGCAATAGAGCCAATGTGTTACTGGAGGGCGAGGGGTCTGTGATGTGCATGCCCGCTAGGAGACTTATAGCAGGGGTCTCTCCACACTAGCCTTTATTGGACTGTAAATGGATATTTCAAGCACATCTTAAAGTAAAGCTTGCTGTTGAAGGATGCACAACCAAAAGATAACATAGGTCTTGGGCCTTGTGTGTACACACTCACCGTGACAAGACAACGCAACACTTTTTCTGCTGCTGATGGAGCTGGAGTGGTGTTAAGCGTGGTACAGTACCGCAGTCGTAGGAACCCATATTTAAGACACATTTCTAAGACCCTGTTTATTTGTTTGCTTTCAAGACCATCAAAATGAGCTACTTATTTTGGCATGCTAATGTTACCTTTGCTGTCCAGTTCAACACAACCACCAGAATTTGTTATGGTAAACAATTCAAACATTAATTTGGTCAATGTGCGCTGGCGAAGGCAAGTGTATTCGACATGGAGTTTATCTGCTTAGATAAATTGGTGTTAGGCTCGATATGGTTAAGTTAAGGTGTTTGGATAGACATTAGGCTAGAGATGTCTAAGTTTTGTTAATAGGCTAGAGCTGAGTTGTTTAGTTCTTAGTCTAGAGATGGATACATTTAGAGTTTAGACTAGGGTTTATGGAAGTGACTCTGTGTAGTTCCTCTTCAGGCCCGAACATTAATACGTTTGGGCTAGGGATGGGCATTCGATTAAGTTGTCTTAGTCGATCGTCGGGGGAATTAACGATCAATTAGTTGTTTTTTTTGCGTTGCTTTGCAACAGTTCAGTACCGAGGATCCATTTATATGCTTATAGGATTAAGTATTTACATTAAAAATGAAATGAAATTACAAAAACAGTGTGTTTTCCTCATTGGGATCTTTATTATTAGATGAACAACTCGGTTAAACCTAAACTAAGCAACGGAGCCTGCAGCTCGAAGCCGGCGCTCATAAACATAACTAAAAATAAACACAACCCTAGTTTCTTCCCAAAATAATAACAATAATATATAAAAAAATCATGTTATAACTTAACCAAAAATGTATTATAATTAATTCGGACAGGTTTTGCCAAATGTAACGCAAAATATTTAAAAAAAGGCAGAGAAAGAAGGCCGAGAACAATGAATTAGGCTTAGTAACAAAGCTTTTGAAAATAGAACCAGTAACTCACACAACTTCAGCACCAGTCTACGGATTTTTGTTCAGAAAGATGAGCATGTTGACATGGTCCGGGGTCAGACACGACCGCAGCCTGGTGACCGTCAGTCCAGCCGCCGAAAACACCCGCTCTGAGGTAGGGCTGCACAATATATCAATTTTTTTTCGCGATGTTGATATTGACGTCCCACGATGACACGAAGTGTTCTCGCAATATTTTTGCGATATTTTTTTAAAATAATGCATCCGCAAAAAAAAGAAAACAATAAAGAAACGGGCCCCGCCCATACGCTCTATCTCCGCTGCAAAGCAAACCAAGTGCTCCCTGTACACCTGTCTGCAACTGCATGAGTCCATCCTGCACACAGCGGCACGAAGCCTGAAAAGGGGGGGGGGGGGGGGGGGGGGGCGTGGCCTGGCGGTAATTTGCCGCTGGGCACAGTGTGTGGCTCCTACCACTAGGGGGTGGTAGAAATTCGAAAGATTTTCTTTTCAATGAATAATCGTGGGAAATAATCGCAATATCAATATTGACCAAAATAATCGTGATAATCATTTTGGCAATAATTGTGCAGCCCTACTCTGAGGGGACCGACGGTGCGGTGATGCACGAATACCTCCGTGCTCACTTGGCAAAGCGGGGGAACAACTTTCCACCAGCTGTAGGGGTGCAATCCAGGGCCTCAGAAACTTCTTTATTTCTGCTTCGATGCCAACCTTGCCTTGAGTGGTATTGAGTCGATTCAGATCGGGCGAAAATAAGTGTACTGAAAGGAAACTATCGCGAAGTGTGTGGCGATGTACACTTTCCGTACTCAACGTCATCTTAGCTACGTAGCGGAAGAGGGCGGAGCCAGGCTGAGCCAAAGTCGGCGCATTTTCCACATAGCCTGCATTAATAGTCATTTTGTAGTTTTTATAGTATTTATAGTTTTTTATAGCTGCTAGGCGTAAAGAGTTCACCGCACAAAGCGGGATGTTTATTGCGGGGGAGGAGCCCGCAAATTTAAATATTGCCCCCGTGTGGTAAAATGTTTAAATGCACACGGCATTAGTTTAGTCGATGAAAAATTTACGTAATCGACGAAATACTTAACGATCAATTAGTCGATCGTCGATTAATCATGCCCATCCCTAGTTTGGGCCATAAACTACTTAGGCTGCTATTCAATTCTCGCCCTCCATTTGCCCAGATGGGTCATTTCAGCTGCTGGTTGCAAAACATCACAATCAAAAAGAAAAGGGAAATCTAGGGATCGATCACAGCCATGTGTAAAAAAAGTGAGATACAGCCACATTTCTTACATCCATGGTAAAGATATGCCATGTAAAATGACCTCAAACATTGGAGTCAATGTTTATGATGCTTCATGGATCCTCCAATGGCCGTAAGGGGGAAGAATGCAAATGGTGTTGTTGCCGAACGGTCTGTTAGAAGAAGACAAAGCGTGTAATTGGTTCACGAACAAAGACAAGGCATTCATTCTCTGAGTAAATGACTCTACAATTAAATGACTATTCAATTTGTCCCTGTGTGTAGCGCAACGCACGCACAAACACACACGCACACACACGCACACGCACACGCACACACCTCCCTTTAGCTTAGGCCCCCGTCGGGGCTCAGAATGTCGCTGGACGGTGAAGGCTCTGGGTTTAACTCAGCATCTTTCTCCTCCTCCAGACTCCCTTTGAGGCCCCTCTAGGCAAGGCCCCTGGGGGCCCACACCCCGCTAGTTTGTTTGGATCTTCGGGTCTCGCTGCAACAGGCAAAGCGGAATTGAGCGCTTGTCGCAATTCGTGCATCGAGGTGAGAATCCCAAATTATGGAAGGTGTGTGAGCCGTGCCGGCAGAGAGCTTCCTTTGGCCCTCACTAGCGCGCAGATCCAACGGTTGAATGGTTGAGAAAACAGAAAACCCTCTTGAAGCAGAGTGTGGCCTGGGTTTGCTATCCATGCTCAGACGTGGGCGGACAAAAATGGTTCTAATGTTTGAATATTGTTTAGATTTAATTCATACTGTGCACGTGACGTCACGACGACTGCCTGGTGGGCAATAACAAGGTTCTCTAGCAACTTAACTTAGTAACCTAATCATGGATCTGCCAGGACATCGCCAGTTTTACCATATAAAACAAAAGTTTTGTATTTTGAGGTGAAAACGATATGCCAGATAGTTGTTGTACGATTGGATGCACTAACCGCCGAGGAGTGAAGCCGGGGTTATGTTTTTACCGATCCCATCCGAAAAGGAGATAACTATTATTGTCTATAAGATTAGAATTTGCCATAAGTAATATATATATATATATATATATATTGTTTCATTACACATTATAATTAGGATTACTTCAAAATGAAAATAACCCTCCCTCTGCCGTCATGGGGATCGCCAGTGTTGCCAGATTGGGTGGGAATTCTGGCCCAATCTGGCAACACTGGTGGAGGCGTCACTAAACGATCCTAAGCAGCTTTATTCCAGAGTGCAGAAAAAAGCTCTGGAACTTCAGAAATGCTTGAGAAAATGTAACTTCTGTGGACGCTACCGCATTACTTGGTCAATATAATAAAAGAGCTACATAAAAGTTATTTGATTCAGATAAAAGCTATTTGTTGATCGTTTTGCGGGTAGCTAGCTAAATAGTGTAGCGACCCAGCAGGATTATAGTGGGGGGGATTGATGAGGAGTTTGTGGGGGTTGGAGTTGCCCTAGTTCAGCCTGATAGGCCAGGCTTCGGGTTCGCCATATTGATTTTGGGCACTGCTCCAACCCGTAGTTAGTTGTACGGAAAGGATAATAAAGCCTGGTTCTCCGGTTAAACGTCAGCCCCTCTGTGTCCTCTTCATTGCGCTAGTTAGCCCCCGCAGTGTCGGGCCGCAAACGCTACAATAGTAACTCACCTTTGCTTTGATTATGAAGATATTCCTGTTTTTCACCTTAGGACAACGTTAACCCACACACTCTTGAAAAAGAGTTAGCTATCCGTACTTTTGTTGGCTATCATTTTTTGTGCGGTGTGAGGTGACGGATTCTGTAGATAAGGTGTAAATATCTCCAAACTCCAGGTCTGGTCGAGACGTTGTCAGCTTCAAAGCAATGAACACATCAGTGGGTGCTGTGTATGGATCATAAGTTCAGAATATGTTTATCTTATCTTAATATCTAATTTGAACATTTTGTGACACAAAATAGTTGATTGATTGTAGCATTGGAAATGCTACAATCAATGCCCCCCAGGTAGCCATGGTAGTCACGTGACTGCAAAGTATGAATATTACAGAGATGTGGAGAGGAATGGCATGGCAATATTGTCAACTGCTGCTGCAAAGGTGAAGCAGACATAATATACGAGATATATATCGATCCCAGCCTCTCTCTAACTGGTTGCTCCCCTCTCGCCCCACCATAAGTGAATTGAACTACTCTGTGTGAAGTCCCATGAGCTTCGGTAAGGAGAAGACTACAGCGGGGCTACGGAATGAAACCATTGGCAGGTTGATGCAGCAACCTATTAAGGGATGGGTTGAGTGATCCATCATCTCACCCTGAACCACTTCAAAGAGATGGTTCTGCATGCACCGTGTGTAGTGAAATGTCTCCTATGAGTAAATTGTACTGCAGCAGGTTATTAAAATACAGACTTTATAATCAAAACAAGGTGAATTATGGGAGTTTTTACAACCTGTCAAATGAAAAAAACGAGTGTAAACTTTGCGACCAGTGCTTTGTGCCAATGTGCCGATCTGCTGGTGTGATTCTTCAAATGGATGTAGCCTCCCAAAAACATCCATCACCATTGATGCTAATTAATAAATTAATAATTAATAAATGATAAGATCAATGTATTTCATTATCGCTAGAGATTTAGATGAAAGATATAGAGACTCCAAGAGTCTAAAAATAGATAAAGAACTAAGATAAAGAAAATAGATAAACTCCCATCAGACAGGCACTGGCCCCAATCCCCAAATCCACAGCCTTTGCTTGAAGGCCTGATGCCCCTACCTGCTACTTAATGACATGTGTCACATTCACTTTAAATGAGGATTAAATATTAAATATTTAAAGTTCAGCTCACATTTGTGAGCTGAACCCATAAAGTTGAACTTTTGACAAAACATTTTAATATAGGTCAAAATCCTTCAAAGGTCAAAAGCAACAATTGAACATGTGCAAACATAGACTATACTGTTCGACCAATATTCCAGGTGCAATGGTCAGTTGAATACAGCTAATATCGTACTGAAGAAGCCATAATTAGGATTTGGTCTGAGACATTCTTAATTACGTTATAATTCCTTGTTATTAAGTTTATGGATTAGCATTGACAGTAAAAACTCAGATCAGCAAACCTCACTGAACACAGATTCCACAATATCAACGACACTCAACAGTGCACTTGCCTCAGCTGATCACCCAACAGGGGCCAGCAAAGATGGCCCTTTAGCAATAGTCCCAGTTCAAGGCAAGGCCGCCAACGGCAGCAAAACCATCAGAACCTATGCCTTCCTTGACCCGGGCAGCTCAGTCACCTTTTGCACAAAGAACATCATGCATCAGCTGAATGCCAAAGGACGCAAATTTGAATTCATATTGCGAACATTGGGACAAGACAGATATAAGATAAGATAAGACCGGTTAAGAGCTATGAGCTCACAGGATTGCAAGTAAGCAACTTAGATGGAAGTGTGTACATTGATCTGCCTAAAGTATACACCCAATGCCAAATTCCTGTTTCCAAAGAGTCTACTTGCTCAGCATGACCTAGAAAAATGACCCTACCTCAATGGAATCCAACTTTACAGCAATGAAGCCAACATTGAGATTCTGATATGAATGAATGTTCCAAAGGCAATGGAACCCAGGCAAGTGGCCAACAAGAAGTCAACAAATTAGTCACACTCAAACATGGCCATTACCACCTACCCTTACGTTTCCGTGACAATAAGGTAAAGTTACCTAACAACCATAAGGTGGCAGCGCACTGCACACAGTCTCTCCACGAGATTCAAGAAGGATTCTGCTTATGCAACAGAGTAAAAAGCATTGATGAAGGCGGAGGATGTACTGCGAAAGGGGCCGGGCTATGTAGAAAAAGTGCCACAAGAAGAGTTGCGAAGGAACGATGGACAGGTATGGTATACCGCCCGGTTTATTGAAGAAATTGAAAAGAGCTGCTCTATGGCTGTTGAAGCTCAAACATCATCTTATGCTGAACTCCTGGCCCTTGGGCAAGGTGATGAAGACCCTGCTGGGACACAAAAGACCAAATCCAACACTCTGCAAAGGCCCATCATGAGCAGGCTTAAGTCTTCAATTTGCACTCTTTCACGCACTGACAAACATTCATACTTTTTCAAACATTCATACTGATGTGTGGATTGCCCACACATCAGTCCATACATGTGCATACATGAACTCTTCATACTTGCACCACATTTACAATCATTGACTTTTGCTGTCCGTCAAACTCTTTGGACTGCACAAACACACACTATGGCCTTTGGGGGGACTCTTGGGATCAGTGATTGTGTATTGTACTTAATACTTACCTTGATGTAGACTGTAGTACCTTTTGTTACTTACCTAGTACTCACTTGCATGTGTACTGTAAGGTAATGACGTAGCCATTGACGCACCTCTGTGGCGTGAATTAATTGGCCCATTGACGGAGACTGTGACAGATTATATGGCTGAGAAGGAACAGTTTTCCGACCACATACTCGCATATTGTTTAGTTAAACCGTATCTTGTAATCCTTTTTTTGGAATTCTTGAAAGTCAACCATACTGTTGGAATAAATGTTCAATTGAATTCTACTCTCTGTGCGTGCTTCTCTGGTCGATCAGCCAATTCACAACTCTTCTGTTTTGGGACCACAGTGGAATGAGCTCCCTGCCGATGTCAGGATTATAGAGTCGCTCACCAGCTTCCGCAAAAGACTCAAAATTCACCCAGTCACTTAGACTCTGCACTGCCATCCAGTCACTCCCGCCCACCACTCTATGTAATAATGTACGTTGTATTCATTCATAGTACTTAATTTTGTAACATCTGCAGTAGCTAGCTATCACTGCGGTTTACGGGGAATGGGTTGGCCTAGCGATTTGTTAGTACATTCACTTGGTTCAATGGACATCTTTACTGTACCGATAGCGTTATATTGTTTCACTTATGACAAACGTACTTATTATAAGTCGCTTTGGATAAAAGTGTAATGTAAATAATGTGTGTCGAGAGAACTCTGCATCTACCTCATGACTAATCATGGCCAAATAGCCACTTCACGTACCAAATCAATCCTTAACACCTCCGTTGATTTAGCTTATCATAACAAGACTATCTTGGATAATTAGACACTGCCTAAATCAGAGGATGCCTGCAGAGGGTTTGAAACCAAAACCAACTGCACTGTCATGACTACCGTCTCCAGATCATACAATGATCTGCCCCAAAGCAGCGGTGCAGCCCTTGTGATCTCCCTGTTCGCCACCGGAGTCCACACATGTCTCTAGTCGCTTCCATTGTGATCACCTTCAACATCTCCCTCACAGATCCCCCCAAGTGGAGATTATTACAGGGGGCCATTGGTCGTCTCTCTCTCTCTCTCTCTCTCTCTCTCTCTCTCTCTCTCTCTCTCTCTCTCTCTCTCTCTCTCTCTCTCTCTCTCTCCTCTCTCTCTCTCTCTCTCTCTCTCTCTCTCTCTCTCTCTCTCTCTCTCTCTCTCTCTCTCTCTCTCTCTCTCTCTCTCTCTCTCTCTCTCTCTCTCTCTCTCTCTCTCTCTCTCTCTCTCTCTCTCTCTCTCTCTGGGGCACATCTAGGCTTCAACTCCCTACCTCTCATAATGAGACGCCCACAGCCGTCCCAGCTTAATCTTACACCTTTTCTTTATTAAATACCACTTTTACATTAGTGTGAAGTAATATAACATTCAGCTGAATTATGCGCATCCAGTCCAGTAAACAACATGCTAAAGCGTATCAAAAGATAACTTATAGTCATGTGTGAAGTTGGTTGAGAAACGTTAATTTTATTTAATATCTATAATATTGTTTAAGTGATGTAAAGCCCGCCAAGCTGCTGTTCTCCTGATGGCTGATCTCTTGAAGGAGAATTCCTCCCGATTGTAGACCTGTTAGGTTCGATGCACACACACACCATGGCGATGTTGTTACACTGTGCGCCTACATGTTGCGATGCCGTTGAGGGTTTACAATGTGCTCCAGGTATGGAGGACACACAAAGAAGCTTGAAATGAAGAGCCTTTAGAGAGTATCTCTGGCTGGCTGAGACTGAGCCCCTTTTAAAAGGAGGCAGCAGTACTGTTTATTCAGGAATCTCCTCTGCTTGTAAACCCAGAGCAATTCTGCTGAATATATTACAGGGGAGATTTTAACAACATGCCTGTGATTTTCCTTTGCTCTTTTGTGCTTTGAAACGACATAATGGACAACCTAAATGTAGCACAGCTAAAATGTTAACAGTATGGTAACACACATGTACACCGAAATGATGGGGATGGATCTACAGGTGCGGCAGAGCGTTTTCCATTTACTGTCCTCTTTAACATATTAGAATTACCATTAGGCATTAAAGCCATGGCTTAAATGCTTTACATACTTATATTTTAAATAAACATTTTATTTATCTATTCTATCCTGTTGTGGAAATCCATCTGTCCTTCATTATTGAAGGACAGATGGAGTTAATGTTTCAATATGGAATATTGAAACATTAACGCATGGTGCACATTACACAAGAAAAACTCGAATGGCTTCTGCAGTCGCAGCGGCACCACTAAAAGCATGTCAACACACGTGTCAACCAATCAACATCAGCGCCCTGATTGCACTTCACCCCCCAGGTAAGATTGAGCACCCGCTGTCGCCTGTTCACAGCCTTCTTCCGCACATTAACACTTAGAGCAGATCATTACCCCGCAGCCCCCCCGCCTCCATTCATCACTACGACACAGTGTCTGTGAGAGATTACTGTCAGGCCAGGGCGTTGGCCTGACTCTCCGCCACGCGAGCGGAGGACGGCTGAGCCCTGTAGAGGAAGCCCAATTACTGGCGTTCCAGGGATCACCGTCCGTCAGGCCGGGATGCAGACACGTGTTAGGGAGATGTGGATGCAGCACCTTCGACACAACGGCACAGGGATCATTTGGCAAACCAGCACCTTTTGTGGCACCGGGGGACGGCAGTGAGAGGCGCCCGTCTTTCACAAATGTTTCCGCAGACTGTTGCGGGACAAGGTTGGTAAATGGCGTGTTTGCCGTGTGTGTGTATCACGACAATATCCTCACCGACAGCTCCCCATGACCAGATCCGTGCCAAAAACATTCCGAGACCACGAAGTGGTCTAGCCCTTGCCCCCCAACCCGCATGTTACCCAGTGTGTCTCTGCAAACAACGTCAGACCCCTCCGTCTGTGGAGGCGTCCCGTGTCTCTCTCGTGATTAGACACAGCGCCGGTGTCGGCCCCACACTGGGGCCCTGACCAGCAGGAGCCGATGAGAGCACAGAGGACTTGGCTCTCCTGACTTAAAGCTCTCAAACCCTCTACCACTTAGCAAGTTTGAAAGAGGCGGCCTGCAGGGAACTACAAATACCAGTTTCTTATTCGTGCGTTCCCCTCCCCCCGCCTTGCCTGAGCGCCACAGACAGCGCTGGGACAACACTCGTTATCATGGCTATTTCCTTAGACCAATTACAGGGAGAACAGTGATGACATCAGGGTGCCACAACCACCAGTTAAGCGTGTTGCGGGGGAACCCATTATGGTGGCTTACTTTTAACAACCTGTTGGGGATGGTGTTGTTAGAGGGTATGCTATATTATAATTGCTATTCCATAATTGAGGCGTTTTGTAAATCGTTAATGGCTGCGACACAGGAAATACCTGTGCAGGTGCAGGGGTAAATAAAGCGAGTGCCACTTGTGTACCGTGTGTGTGTTGTGAAACATAAGTAGTGCCACAGAGGGTGGTCCGCCCTGCGGTTAAGGGTGTTCAACTCACAGGGCAAAAGGGTGAACCCCAGTGCTGGCTGGTAACCGGAAGGTTGCTAGTTCAATCCCTGAGCAAGACACCTCACTCTAACTGCTCCCGTAGAGCTGGCTGTCAGCTTGCATGGTAGACAGAACCGTCGGTGTTTGAATGTGTGCATGATGATGAATGTTTGGCAATATTGTAAAGCGCTTTGAGTAGCCGCTGTTAGAAAAGCTCTAAAAAAAAATGCAGTCCATTTACCATTTAACCTACCTGTTGGCATCTTTTAGCAAGATAACTCCCAAAAACAAAGCTTTGGATGAATGAGTCGGATAGATTAGTAAATGGCAATCAGCTCCACAAAGAACACAAGTCTTTAGATGAGATGTATTACTGTGTGCTCAAAGATGATGATGATTCTGTTGAACGTCCCATATGCTATTTTTCGAGAAAATTAAATTAGCATCAGCTGAATTGTTGAACTAGAGAAAAGGAAGCATTGGCAATAATTTGGGCTTTGTACAATTTTTAAGTTTACATTGGGGGTAGCCCAACACCCATCAACATCTTCACAACCCGTTAACCTTCCTTCCCTCGCTTCAAAACCAAAACCAGAGATTGGTGCTCTGTAGTATTTTTCTCCAGCCATACAATCTGCACATTAAGCATATCGGGCCAATGTCTCTGAGTCTATGTGCGGCTTCTTGGTACATTTAATTTATAATTAATATTTGCTACTTAACAGGAAGGGTTCATTATTCAACACTAGAAAATGCATTTCCTGCAGAAAATGCGGTGAGCGCATGCCGCACACACCTAATTAGTTAATGCAGTGATAAGCATTAGTGGGCCAGGGTGTCAAATGTTGGTGATAATGTAGTTGTATTTCAGAAACTCATCGGTTTGGATTCTTGTTTTTTATATATATATTTTTTTCGGATTGGAGGAAAACACATAGATGCAGACCCCTGTCTTCATCATCCTGGGCTCTGGAACAGCCCCACAGAACAGGGCCTTATAACGCTTTTCTTTACATTCTAGTACCCAGGCACCAGAGGGGTATTCCATCGAAGTCGCTAACGAAAGCGGCGCTTAGTTGATTAAACCCAGTGAGAACTAATGCCAAATTGACCCTTCACTAAGCCCCTCCCCTAAACAGCCACTGACCAATCCTACGTTAGCAACCGTGTGCAGCAACCGAGAGGTCTGTCAAGCTTTCAGCAGATGCTAATATGCCGAAGCGGTGCGCATACGGGACCTGTAAATCCGACACCCGATACTCTCAAAGTGTCGAAGGTGGTGTCCAATTTTTCCCCTTCCCCAAGCCCAAGACCCAAGAAGAGAGGTCCAACACGTGGATAAAGCAGTGTGGAAGACCACATCAACAGAAAGAAACGTATGTTATAAGAGCGCCATCATCTGTATTATCATAGTAACAAAAAAGTGAGACTCACAACCAATCAAACCTAAATAATATCCTTAATACATGTAAGTTTACCTGCTCCCTGTGTAGTGGCAATCAATAGGTCTCCGTTTGCAGTCAGGTCTGGCTTTTGCGACCACTATGGATGATATGGGCACAGCTTTTATTTTTATTTACTCTCGGTTTTATGCCATTGTTGTGGCACACTTGTGCAGGACTTCGTTGGGCTTTCTTGCTGTCTGTCTATGAGCTCCAATAAATAAATCAATCCCACTATATGGGAACAATATCCTGGCGCGCTGTAAACAAATACAACCGGTGCATATCGTCCGCCAGCAGACGATATTGTGGATATATATCCCTCAAACGCATACTGCAGACCCTTCTGTCGGCTTCTCTCTGATATATCAGAACCGTTTTTCCAAAAATGTGTGGTGATTTCCTTTGGAAATTGTGTTGATGGTATCATTGAAAACGCCATATTTCTTTTGCTAGGAGCGAAAGCTTGACAGACATAGCAACAGTAACTAAGGGGGGCGGGGCTTAGCAAAGGGTCAATTCCACTTGAGGCTAAAGCCATTCCATCAACCCAGTTCAGCCGCGCCTTGCTCAGGTTCGTTTAAGCCAGGCTTACGTTATCGTGGATTAAGCGCGCTCACGAGATATGTAACCAGCCCAGAATCATGAATGTCGAATCATGGATCAAATGTCTGAAAAGGACAGAGCGGGATCTTTCCAGCGGCGAACAGAAGCTGCTTGTGGAGGTCTATAAGGAGTACAAGCATATAAAAACTCTAAAAGGGGACACCGTAACCATTAATAAAAACAGGGAGGCAGGCTGGCAATAATATCGCCGATCTTTTGAATGCATAAGTATTAGTGTAACATTAGTTACAAGTTAGATTTTTTGCAAGTTAGATTTGGATTCTAAGGATATTGTAAGACATTTATCATATAAAAAGTCAAGAGATAGGCCTAATTTCTCTGATAAAAAAAGGGAATTACAAAAATAAGCCAACGCCAAGAATTCAATTACGCACTTAGGATGCAAACTTGGGCCGCCTGTAGGGCTAACTGTATACCACTAACCCAACTGCTGATTTTTGATTTTGATAGAATCCATATATTTGTCTAAAAATGTGGTGAGAAAATATCCTGGCTAACAATATATAGCAATTCATTTAATTATTTTATTTGCAGACTAGGCTTGTTGGAACCTTCTGGTGGTACACTTATTTCCGACAGATGGACTCTGAAAAACCGATCAAGTAAGCCCGACAGTTAGCCTGCTACCGACCAGGTTAGTTTGGTCGGATAAGTTGCCATGGTTACTTAGCGGAGATTCCCTTAAGTCAAGTTAATGGAATGCAACTCTATCTTAAAGTAGCGAGGCTAAGCGAAAATAAGCCTGGCTTTGCCTTTAGCTTGGTTGATGGAATACCCCTCAGACACCCTCTTGCGTCTGGTGATGATGACTCATTAAAGATGGGGGGGATGGAGGAGTGAAGGGGAGGAGGAAGTGGGCCACGGCTGAACCACGGCACGTTGCAGACAGTGTGATGTGGCAGATGTTTTGCACTGCTGGCTGGGCGGGGGGCCACAGAGCTGATGGTGTAAGGTTGGGCCGGGGAGTCTGGTAGGGTTTTATGGTAGTTCACCAGAGCGATGCCAGGATGGGCGTTTGGTCGCGTGCATGGGCTGACCCGGTGTCGCTGTGGCCTGTTCTGGGGCCCAGCAGCCCGTGGACGTTGGCTATATATTTTAGTACTTTGCTCAAAACACTTATTTTAAAATAACGTTTTTGCCTAACATTGTTTTTTTGTTCCCATGCTTCTTTCCGTTCCGCTGTCATTTTCTCATTGTTTATGTCTGGGACAAAAGCGTTGCTTTCCAGCAAGGGTGCGTCTTTGAGATGGTAATGAAGGACTGGGATGTGCAGTGCATGCCTTTTTTCTCTCTTTTGCTTCAACAAACATATAAAGAAAACTTCCATACAACAAGAACTCTGTTTTCTACTCAGTACACACGTTTCTGTTATCATTTCGTGATTAGGGTAAATACATTTGAATTAGATGAAGTTAGTTTCAATTGGATTACTTTAAAAACAATTACATTTCTAATTTAATTGGCATCAAAACTGAATGAATTCAATTCAAACCCCACCATGCAAGACGGCATCTAGAAAATTATCAACACTGTGACGCAAGCACAGTGTAAGCACATGAACATTTAGACATGGTAAGAGGAACGGTGATTCACAAACACTGACATAACAACCGAAATGTACACGTGTATCTTATAAAGTCACAGTATTAACATCATTCACATCATCAAGGATTTAGAAATACAAACTCCATGATCACTTTTACAATGTATCTTAATACATATTTAGAAGATATATGAATCTGTATGAGTATCAGTAATTATAGTATGTTAAACAGCGGCCTGGATCAGAGGGGTTGTTTTTATGCTGCTGTTGATTTTCTATTAATTAACAACTAGATAAACACTGCTCTGATTGGCTGGTATGATTGTGTTAAAACCAGCATCATTAACAAACAGAAGCTGTGAACTCCATTTGTTTTTAACCTTGAGATCTTCAGATCTTTCATGAACCATGTTAGCAGTAAACTTACCATGTAAGTTTACTGCTTCCACTTTGGCAAAAGCAAAACTTTTGCCAATTTTTTAGTTAAACAAAACTCAAATTGCTTTTTAAGTTATCTTTGTTGCTCTGAAGAAGATAACCTATATACACACAGCACCGAAAAACTAAATCCGTATTCATTCAATATATTTGCCTGCATATAAGGACAGCTTGTTATGCCTTGGTTTTTGATATTTCTAAGTAAGAACACATTCTGTTGACCCGTGGGGAATGTAGACCTCTGCTTCTGACCTGTCCAAATTACCCCAGTGCAGATCGTTGTCCCAGTGCAGCTCTCATTGGGACCAGCTCTGTCCTTGCTTTCGTCAAGGATAGGTTTTATTCGGTGGGGCCCGAAACTGGAACACTTTATGGATTTTTAGGTTTTTAGTCATTTATAATTCTGATGTGAGGGAATTTGCCCAATTTATCAGTAGGTAAAATGTCATCTTCAAGGTTATAAAGAGAGAAAGAAAAAATAAACACTCCACTACTGAGATGAACAGCTAGAAACAAGGACTGATGTGAAACTTTAATCCATCGAATCTTAGACATCCTCTCTGCACGGACCTGAACTCTGATTGGTCCATACAAGACATATAGCACAGGACTTGAGAGAGCTGTGCCTGGGCCTTTTGGTCTACTGACTTACGAATTACGTAGGGACTAAACCACCGTTATTGGAACCAAACGTACGCTGGGTGGGGTGATGAGTCCGAGGCCAGGCTGAGGTGGGCTCTTTAACACTATTCCAGCTAGCACCTTCCATATTAGTTACTTTCCTTTATAGCGGTATTTAGGGGTGCAACGGATCACAAAACTCACGGTTCGGATCGTGTCACGGTTTTTGAGTTACGGGTCGGATCATTTTCGGATCAACAACAATAAAGATAACAAGACAAATGCGACTTTTAATGAAATCTTCAAATGTGTAAAAAGAACCGAGCGAAAAGACAACCAAATATAAACATGTCGTTTCCGGTTCCCGTTTCAAGGGGATTTACGGAACGCCAAACAAAACACAACAGAAACTGTATTTCGCTACGATACTTGATGTTAATACTGGAATTGTCCTTTAAACATGCGCTGATCACGTGAACGCACAACTTATTTTTTTTTTATCAGCCGATACGTGGATCACTTGCGTCCCGAACCGTGAGGTTTGATCCGTACGGATCACGGGAAACCCGTGAACCGTTGCACCACTAGCGGTATTGGGATACAGTGACTTAATCACAGGAAATAGTATTCCACGGCACTTTGAGGAGGCATTTTTGCTTTATGAAAGAAACATGAGGTCAAAAGTTGTATTGGACCGTTAACTTTAATGTTGAATCTTTAGCGCATTGCCTGCTTAAAGGCAGAGTCCTGTTATGGAAGATGTCCTTTAAATGCACACCACTGGAATGTTGTTGGCCAGCATTTGATATATAAATACGTGGTGTATATACATATGTATATATTATCATTGTGTCATTATCTTAGTTTGAGTGACACCCCTTATACCTTGCCTGTAAACCATTGACCTTTAGAGTGGAAAAACAGAATAGTTAAGTTAGGGTCTCTCTCTCTCTCTCTCTCTCTCTCTCTCTCCCCCCCCCCCCTCCTCCTGCTGATCCTGATCAATGGGGGACCCGTCAACGCTTGGTCCTGGCCAGGGCCAACAAGAAAAAATAAAACATTAACGAAATTAAATATAATAGGGTGCTAAAGTAAATCAAGAAATTAACATAATCAGCTGTGAAAAATAGTCTATTGTTTATGATCTACCTTAAATATGATATCATTGTTGGGAAGTTTTAGAGTGCTTGTAAGTGTGCGTGCATGTGGGCGTCGTCAGACCACGTTTTATTGGCATCCACTAGCAGGTGGGACACACCGGTGGAATGATGTGTGTGTGGAGCGGGGAGACTGATGGTAAAAGCCTCTCAAGGCCACCGCCCTCACAGAGAGGGCTGACACATATTTCATTCTGCCCATTCCACCTGTCAACATACGGGAGAGAAAAGCAACGTAAAACATTGGTACCGTCCGTGCGTTGAAAAAACTTTATCAGCAGAGGCTTTTACATATTCATTTATATCTGCATATCCGTCGTGTTTATGTTCCCTAAGCCCAGTTTAACTCCTCATTGATCGCCGGCGCCTTATCCTATCGACGAACGCTCAGCATACTAATGCCCTCTTTGTATCTTTTGAGATATTGGTGTGATGGTAATTCCACACCCCTGCAATCACTGCGAAGAGTAATACTCTGCAATTAGCAGCACTTTCATCATGTGCCGAGTTAGGGTAATATAACGCAGAGAGTTGACACTCAGACACACCAGAAGCCATATAAAGTGATTCATCTGCTGTCTGTCTGTCTGTCTGTCTGTCTGTCTGTCTGTCTGTCTGTCTGTCTGTCTGTCTGTCTGTCTGTCTGTCTGTCTGTCTGTCTGTCTGTCTGTCTGTCTGTCTGTCTGTCTGTCTGACGGTCAGCAACAAATCTCTGCACATCCGTTTGATGTTAGTATTGTGTGAGGTCGATTGTAAAACGGCAACAGGACAAAGCAAGCGTAACTCTATGTTTGGTCGCTTTTTATCACAGCACGTACCGAACAAAACAACACTCAGTGATCACGTCCTGTCTGTCCTGCTGTCTGTCCTGCGGTCTGTCCTGCTGTAGGCCCGCCCCACCAATACCCTCCCAGAAATCTGAACATAGTCGCTAACCTTTGGCCGTGATGTAATACCGAAGGTTTTGCCGGTAAGCAACACCACCGAAGAACTCCATCGCTGTCTGGGTGGAAGACAGATACACGTTTAAACGAGTCGCACACCACTGCCGTGGCAACGCTCAGCAGAATTCTGAGCGAAAAGCAGGCCTGTTGTGGTCACATGCAAGGGCTTTGTTTAGCCACTCTGCTCTGGGAAAGTTCAAACACTAAGAAATCAACAGGAAACCCATCGGAGCGTCGGGACAAAGGTCCACTATCAGGACCCCCCAGGGTCGAGTTCTGTGTGTGTTGTGTGTGTGTGTGTGTGTGTGTGTGTGTGTGTGTGTGTGTGTGTGTGTGTGTGTGTGTGTGTGTGTTGTGTGGTTGTGTGTGGTTGTGTAGTTAGTGGTTCTGATTGTGACATTTCACATCCAATCCAATGTTGTTGGAAGGCAGATTTGAGAACAGGGGTGGTTGATTGAAACAGGAACACATCTCATATCTCCCGTTAATGAGCGGTGCTTATGGAAGCACAACGCTCAACACATTAACTGATCAGCAGATCAACCACATTTCAATAGCCGGGGCAGCCTCTTTCGTTAGATGATAGTATACATGCTTTTATTGAGAGCCATTTAGTTTCTATTGGTATTAGTGGTTTGACACGTGAATGAATTAGTTATTATACATAGTATACATTTCAAGCATTCCACTGAATCCAGTGAAGGACTCAGTGGGCCGCAGTGTAAAAAGTAAAGAAGTCTACTGCACGCTTTAACATGATGCTGGAGGGAGTGGATCTATTTGGAGCTCCTTGAATCCCCCAAGTCCCCCGCAAGTGAGAAGCGTCAAACGCAAGTAGCTTTGTGGGCGGTTCTATGGCGATGTTGCGGATAAATGACTCTTGCGCCCGACACAAATCTAAAAAGGGTTGCCCTGAAGTAGCCTAATTACCCGTAGGTGTGGTTTGGGCCTAACGTGCAATAAACCAATGAGAGTGCCGTCTCCTATTCCCTTTAAGAGCCATGAGCGCATTTGAATCTGACAAGTTGATATTTTGACAGCACATTTGCAGTCCCACTCCGAGAGAGCAGATGCATGACTACATGAATTTGAAACTTCAAATGGCCTTCGGTTTTTTTTGTTGGCCAAATAATAGGCCTAGTTCACACAATGGCATATACCGTTCCTCCCAAATAAAATTTCGGTCCAAAATGATTCACACGCGTGA
>OLKM01002079.1:20717-31278 GCA_900291075.1 Melanogrammus aeglefinus | reverse complement strand
TCGTACGGTCGTGCGTTGAAAAAACTTTAATCACAAGAGGCTTTTAACATATTCATTTAAATATCTGCATATCCGTCGTGTTTATGTTCCATAAGCCCAGTTTAACTACTCATGATCGCCGGGCTGCCTTATCCTATCGACGAACTGCCATGCATACTAATGCCCTCTTTGTAATTTTTGAGATATTGGTGTGATGGTATTCCAACCCTGCAATCACTGCGAAGAGTAATACTCTGGCCAATTAGCGAGCACTTTCATCATGTCCGAGTTAGGGTAATTATAACGCAGAGAGTTGACACTCAGACACACCAGAAGCATATATAAAGTGATTCCATCTGCTGTCTGTCTGTCTGTCTGTCCTGTCTGTCTGTCTGTCTGTCTGTCTGTCTGTCTGTCTGTCTGTCTTGACGCTGGCAGCCAACCAAATCTCTGCACCATCCGTTTGATGTAGTATTGTGTGAGGTCGATTGATAAACGGCAACAGGACAAAGCAAGCGTAAACTCTAATGTTTTGGTCGCTTTTTATCACAGCACGTACCGAAACAAAACAACACTCAGTGATCAACGTCCTGTCTGGTCCTGCCTGTCTGTCCTGCGGTCTGTCCTGCTGTAGGCCCGCCCCACCAATACGCCTCCCCAGAATATCTGAACATAGTCGGCTAACCTTTGGCCTGCTTAGACTGTACTATATACGAAGGTTTTTCGCGGGTACAGGCAACACCACCGAAGAACTCCATCGCTGTGTCTGGGTGGAAGACAGATACATCGTTTAAACGAAGTCGCACAACACTGCCACGTGGCAACGCTCCAGCAGAATTCTGAGCGAAAGCAGGCCTGTTTGTGGTCACATGCAAGGGCTTTGTTTAGCCACTCTGCGCTCTGGGAAAGTTCAAAACACTAAGAAATCAAACAGGAACCCATCGGAGCGTCGGGACAAAGGTCCACTATCAGGACCCCCCAGGGTCGAGTTCTGTGTCTGTCTGTGTGTGTGTGTGTGTGTGTGTGTGTGTGTGTGGTGTGTGTGTGTTGTGTGTGTGTGTGTGGTGTTGTGTGTGTGTGTGTGTGTGTGTGTGTGGTTCTGATTGTGACATTTCACATCCAATCCAATGTTGTTGGAAGGCAGATTTGAGAACAGGGGTGGTTGATTGAAACAGGAACACATCTCATATCTCCCGTTAATGAGCCGGTGCTTATGGAAGCCACAACGCTCAACACATTAACTGATCAGCAGATTAACCACATTTCAATAGCCGGGGGCAGCCATCTTTCGTTAGATGATAGTATACATGGCTTTTTATGAGAGCCATTTAGTTTCTATTGGTATTAGTGGTTTGACACGTGAATGAATTAGTTATTATACATAGTATACAAATTTCAAGCATTCCACTGAATCCAGTGAAGGACTCAGTGGGCCGCAGTGTAAAAAAGTAAAGAAGTCTACTGCCACGCTTTAACATGATGCTGGAGGGAGTGGATCTATTTGGAGCTCCTTGAATCCCCCAAGTCCCCCGCAAGTGAGAAGCGTCAAACGCAAGTAGCTTTTGTGGGCGGTTCTAATGGCGATGTTGCGGATAAATGACTCTTGCGCCCGACACAAATCTAAAAAGGGTTGCCCTGAAGTAGCCTTAATTACCCGTAGGTGTGGTTTGGGCCTAACGTGCAATAAACCAATGAGAGTGCCGTCTCCTATTCCCTTTAAGAGCCATGAGCGCATTTGAATCTGACAAGTTGATATTTTGACAGCACATTTGCAGTCTCCGATGAGACAGATGCATGACTACATGAATTTGAAACTTCAAATGGCTCGGTTTTTGGCCAAATAATATGGCCTAGTTCACACATGGCATAGCGTTTCCTCAAATAAATTTCGGCCAAAATGATTAACACGCGTGATATGCAGTAACCATGGTTCTGTACGCAATACATTAACAAACATCGTTTCTTACCAGTATTGTATGCATTATCGTTGTCGACTTGTGTTCCTAATATGCATGTGTCCCAACGTTAATATACATTGCCATGGACCGTACAATGCGTTATGTGTTTAGTTTGCGTGTATTTAAACAGATGAATGCACACACCCTCATTCATTAATTATTTTACACATACACACACACACAAGCCCGCATTCATTAATTATTTTACACATACTCACATACAAGCCCACATTCATTAATTATTTTTCACACTCACTCGTGGTAAAACAATGTTTTCTCACGATCAAATACTCATCAATCCGAAAAGTTATGGGCTTGTACACGATGTCTGTGTCAAGAAAATATGTGTTTGCTGTACGGTGTTTGCAGCTGCATTGATTTAAAAGTACAAGTTATTACCTCTGTATCAGCTGTTCTTTCCCAAATAATTTACAAAGAATGTGTGGCTAGGTAGATGAGAGAAGCAAAGTGTATGTGCGAGGTGCACAAGCAACAAGGCGCACAAGCATGCGCCCTTAAAATAGCATCTGAACAACGTGCCACTGACTTTAAACCAGGTATTTCCTGGTTTGTGGCGGAATTGTTTTCTGAACTGCAAAATAGCAACAGCCAGGGAACGTTTGCGTCAGATCACGCCTCCTCCTTTCGCTGAACCACCCCTTGGGGCACAAGATCATTCCCTAATTTAGCGACGCGTGCCTGTGGAGGGAAAAGAACACTTTGCGGCAGTTGCGGGGTGTAGAAAGTCAATTGAGCTGGATGCAAGATAGGGCCCGAGATGTTTCCCAAAAAATGCCTACGCTGAAATGCGCCGAGATTATTTTAAATAAAGATCTCAGAATGATACACAAATAAATGAATGTTTATATGGTCGTTATTATAGATGTCATTATCCAATGGTAAAAACCGTTAACAGTTAAAATAAAAACACAGAAATGAGCGAAACCAAAGCATGGGTTGGTCAGTCTGGACCTTCCTCTGATGGCTTCTGACAGAGCTGCTCTCCATTGATCAACTCACGGTATTTATAGAACATAAAACAGGATCCATAGTGGGAGACCGTGGTGCTGGCTCCACAGTGCACTGCCAACACATGTCTGGTTGTACCGCGAATCAATACACGCGTGTGCTAAACCCAAACAGACTGGAGGGCTGAGCGGAACGATTTTGTATCATGTGACATACTTTTTTAGGAGAAGCCTTTTCATTTTTAAACGTTTTATTTTTTTAAGATCACACACGTCAGGAAACCAGAGCTGGGATCCATTACGAGAGTCATGTGAAAACGATGTGTTCACAGATTGTGACACAGGTACAACCATCTTTAAGTGTGTCACCGGTGTCCTCTACCCAGGGCCGTTGCTAGGAATTCTGGGCCCCCTGAAAATATTTTTTCAGGGCCCCCCCCCCCAACTTTTCATCGCAACAGATCAATCTTACACAACCTTCTGTTTTTCCCGTCCATTTGCTGACTTCGCATACTGTAAATACTCAGGGAATTTCTTTCCTTCTGAATCCCTTGGCATTATGGAGCTCAGGTCTGTCTGAGTGGCTGTGGCTAGCTTTCTGACAATTTCCTCCCCGATTCATGGTCTGTGAGCTTCTCTGGCCACAATCCTGGGTTCGCATGTCAAAAATTTCTCCCTCTTCATTCTGGCTGTCATGTTTTTGTGCCCTTCCTGTGCTTGGACTGTCTGCAGCAGTTTCACTATCCCCTTCACTGACTGTAGTAGCTTTGGTTCGGATTTGTCGGGTAGAGGTGCCTGGCTCTGTAGACCACAAGGACAGTGACTTAAGTTAGACTTATAAATGAATCTACATGTTGCCATTCATTACAGAATAGAAAGAGCTGATAGTGACCTAATGTGTAAGTAATTGCCAATGGTACAGCAGTTCACTCATAAGTCAAAACAGCCCAACAAGTTTCGACCTCGCTCACACACCATCATCAGCATCTTCACTAGTATCTGTAGTAGCCCTACTTTCTGGCATTTTTTCTTGGGTGGGCTCTGGCTCTGTAGACAGCAAGGACAGTCAGTGACTTTAGTATATTTATAAATAAATCTAAATTCTCCCATTCATTACAGAATCGAAAGCGCTGAGACTAATGTGTAGCTTAAGTAATTGTCAATGGTGCAGCAGTTCACTTATAAGTCAAAACCGCCAACAAGTTTCTACCTCACTCACCACCATCATCAGCATCTTTGTAGTGCTGGGGGGTGGGGGTCAGAGGAGGCTACAACTGATTCTGGAGTAGCAGCACATAAAGGTTTAATTATTTAATTTCATATTGTCCACATTTATGGTTATGTTTTATGGAACAACTGACGAAGAACCAGTGGAGAAGAGGGAGTTTTGGCCGCCCTGTGCCGTAGCCAAATTCGCAGCCCCCTTCAAGGAGGTTTTCCGACTTGGTGCAAATGTTTTTAGTTGGCAATATGCCTTTGAAGCTCCGCGAGTTTTGTCCTAGCGTCATAAAAAGAACATCCCCAGAAACCCTGAGTCTTGTTTCTTTAATGTATATATATAAAGTTCAAAAAGTAATAATATTTTACCCTTTTTTAAGGAGAATAGAACTAAAATCTTGCACATTTCATTTCTAAGTGACATAACAGCCTGCTAACGACCCACCCGCGTTAGCAAATGAGGGCTATTCATATGTTAATAACATGTTTTTTTTGTATGTGTATGTTTGATTCCTATTCCTGATGTCCTCTTCACTTCATAAATATGGCTGCTATTACACCTGAATTTCCCTAACGGGAAAAATAAAAATGTATCTAATCTAAAGAAGGTGGTGAGTACAAACGTATCCACTGTATGCTGATGGCTATGGTTGCCTAGTTATGCTAGCTAATTAGCTAGCTCAGGAAACTTGTAAATGGACGAGTTTCATTTACATAAAATGATAGCCAGTTATCTAGCTGATAGTATAGTCTCCTCGATTTAACTAATGAAATTATTATGGGAAAAGGTAGAAACCCTCAGGGTGCCTGGCTGTGCCACCAGGCTGGTATGAATCGGGTTCATATTCCTGAGTTCATGATGAAGAGTTCAGTGTAGCATGTATCACAGACCCGTTTTGTGTGTAGCTTTCTTAACACTCACTTTCTTTGAAAAAAAATTGCTGATATGCTGGACTCCTGATGTGCTCCTGGCCTCTCTTTTTTTCCTCTCCTCTCTTTTTTGGCGTCCCGATTTATGTTTCTGCTGCTTTGGCATTGTCAGTTCTAATCAGCTGGCTGCAGTTCCTTAGCATTAACGTTCGGCGCAAATTTTCGGAAGATGAGTCGGAACATGGACCGAACCATTTTATTTTACAAAGGGGGTTATTGCTCGGAAAATAGAAATAGAAGCTTGATTTTGTGGCTTTGTTTTTAATTCTGATGCAGGAGTATTAGTCAGGCCTATGCATAATTATTTAGTCATAGAAAATGAAGCCTACATAATAGGCTACTGGGGTTTTTTGATATGCCCCCCCTAGGCTGTGGGCCCCTAGAATCGTCATCACCTTTCACCCCTTTACGACGGCCCTGCCTCTACCGCCAGCACCCTATTTCACTTTTCAAATAAAAAAATAATTGACACGGAATCTCTTTATTACAAGAGTGTGTGTGTATGTGTACGTCTGTGTTGCGTGTGTGGTGTGTGTGTGTATGTATATATATTATATATATATGTATATTGATATATATATATATAATTATATATATATATATATATATATATATATATATATATATATATATATATATATTATATTATATATATATATATATATATATATATATATAAAGAGGGCTCAAATACAGACAGGTTTGGCCATTATAATTCTATATTTTCATTCCCAGAGTTGCGTCTCCTGCAGCTCTTTTAGCCCTGGCATGGCATTAGCCAATCCGGTGGGTTCCCTTCGCCTGAATTGGTTTAATTTAATCTACGGGCCCTCAACCTATCATGAATTCAAGTATGGTGTATGGAGTATGGTGCGGGCGGAGGTGAATTGGGGTTGGGGGGCTTCTACCTGCACCAGCTCGGTCTGGAGACGGCCACCCTTCCTGCCAACTCGCTGTGAGTTTGATCTCTATTATTTGGTATTCATGCAGCAGGTATTCTGCTGCGCTCACTTGCGACCACATTCAAACCGCTGGACCCCATTGTTTATTTGATGGACCCCACAATGCCCGCTCTTCTTTCATGGCTTTCCCTTTCAGTCTCCTCCGGTATACAGAGGTGACTGAGATGACGGCGGTGCGAGCGCCTAAATTAATTCACCAACAATAAAAGAAAGGAGAAGCCTCGGTCCGCCAGCATGAAAGGCGTACCCAGATTCATTTAAGCTTCTTTCTTGATCGGCACGCGGCTGGCTGAGAATCAGATACCTTTAATAATGAACAGTTCATAAGCGCTAAGAGGGCGATAATGAATGACCACAGGGGGATAACTCATTCTTTAAGGCTGCTCTACAAAGCACAGGGGAGGGGGGGTATTTATGCACAACTGTAGCCAGAGATCCAGGGACAGCTTAATGCCAGGGAGCAGGGAGCCTGTATATTTACCGCTTTAACCTTTGGATTCATATCCCAGATCCGCAGGAAATTGCACAGCGCCGTTTTGTTGCGAATACGTAAGGGATTGGGGGAAGGATGAGGGAGGAGAAAAGGAGTGAATTAACGCTCAGTTTATGCTTAGTGAGGCCCAATACTAATTACATTTGTGCTGCTGTTTTAATGGAGTTTACACAAGGTCCTGTAGCTACGGAGTGCAGCGAGGTCTGGCTCCTCTTTCCATTAGATCTGGATGAAGGTATCTGATCAAACCAGGCTCTGTGTGTTTAAGGAGCACTGTGCTGGTATTGAAATACAACGTAAATGTGTTTGTTCCCTTATATGAATTTATTTTAAAGTTAAAAACATAATAGAGAAATTGTGAAATGGGGAAAGGGCAGAAAATAGTTGAAATGTGAAGGATGGGTTTTAATGGAGGGAGGAACACATATACTTATCGCATAAGATTAAAGACTAATCAAGCTGTAAATAAAAGATGAGCTATAGCGGACGAGGTTAGCATGGAGAGCTAACGTGTGTCAGTAGTAATGTTATCAACGTGCGTCTGTTCGCTCCCCCGCCGGGAAATGCAGAACACAACATGTGCTCTAATAAAACCACATCCCTTCTCCCTCATGTCCCATGAGATCTAGATTCAGCCTGGACCGACCCCTAATGACCGGTGAAACTAATAAAGCAAAAGCAGAAGTGTTTTCATAGTGTACCTCCATGTTTAATCAATCTCAAGGACAAACATACAGATTCCTTTCCTTCATTCCTTTACATGTACTAGTAAAGTCTTCACAGGCTTTTCTGCTCGAAAACCCTGATGATAATGAGGATGAAAATGATAATGAAGAGGTTGATGATGATGATGATGATGATGATGATGCTAATACTGATTTAAAAATTATCATCTTCACCGACATGACAAGAATAATGGGAATATTAATTCATTCTGCAGTTTTGGGTCAGCTGAACTGAGAGCAAACCTCTAGAAATGTATTTCTAGAAGAGAGGGAAGGCTGTGGTGGAATAGACTGTGGTGGTCTAGGACTGGCAGACCCTGGTCTGTCCAGTCGTCAGCCTCCTCACTGTAGAGCGTGAGTGTGAATGCATTGGCGGCTGATGGAGCGGGCGGAGGGAGGACTTTACAGACCATTCTGAGGGACAGAGACAGCCAATGCAGTGCAGGGAGAATTAAACAGGGCTGTGTACCACACTGCACTCTCTTCTCTGCGAAGAGGGGGCCCCAGGGAGCCGTTGTGGCCCCCAAAACACACACACACACACACACACACACACACACCCCCCCCCCCCCAAGCTGGACCTATCCTCTGACTGTTATTTGCAGTTGTGCGACGGGTGTTGAGATGTAATCAACGCCACATTGTGCTTTCATCCTTGTAAATGTTTGAGTCTGTGTACGCTCAGAGCTATGCATGCTGTGTGTGTTTATGTGTGCGTCCGTTTGTGAGTGTGCGCTTTCATGCGTGTGCATGACGCACACACGTATGCGTTACAGCACGCATGTGCGTTGCAGCTCAAGTGTACTCCTACAAAAACATACAAACAAAAGCCTGTGTTTGTGTGTGCGTCTTCGAGTGAACGCACAAAGCTCCTCTTCCTCTTCCTCAGGGTTGAACTCGGTATAAACCGGGCACCCGTGAGCTAAAGGGACTTGATGTCGTCGTGTTTGTGTGTTGTTTTGTCAGAGATCCCTACATAATGCTAATTTCACGCGTAATGCTGATGTTGTCTCTGTTCGTCATACATAAGACATGACACCATCTGCTCCCGCTGTGGGATGAGGGGGTATCAACCAGCCGTCCACTGCCACTTAGACTCGAACAGCGACAGATAGTCAATAAAACAGGGAGAGAGGGAGAGAGAGAGGACACTGCCATGGTACATCTGCCGTACGGGGAGTGGTATATATTTAAGGGATAATGCATAGAACGCCGGCCATAATCGGAAAAATAAGCCCCAACAGGGCAAACTGGACACCGACGTGAAGCGGAGGTGTCGTGCTTTGTCCTGAAGGGGCTTATTTTCGATAGTGACCGGCGACGTTCTATACATTATCCCGCTTATTACATGGCTAATTGCCAAAACGAAAAAAATTACTTCACATGATGTATCTTTGTACAATTTATTTGTTACCAGCATTTGTAATGTTGATCAGCGGAGAAATAGTCCGCCAAAGACGTTGACATTGCTAAGCAACAGAGTGCACTGGGGTTGATAAGTTACCCGACTACTTGGGGGTGATGTGAAAGATGGCAAAAAAATCAAGCGGTCATTATAGGCATAGCAACAGTGAATTATAATTCACCGCCAGAAGTTGTGAAGGGCCTATGCAAGTGAACGGAGCATTCCACGGCATTGAGAAGAGCCTTGTTATATATATATATATATATATATATATATGAGCTGAGTCCACAGGGAGTCTCAGGGGAGTCACCACTGGGAAGAAGACTGAAATAAATTCTGTGTGTGTTTGAGATGAGTTTACAGTTAGGTCTCAATTCAGCGTCCAGACAAAAGTTAATTGTGCTATCAGCGTTGTTGTTGATGAAAGTGATGAGGATGAGGAGGATGACGATGTTGTTTTATTGTGAGTCTACAGCTATTGACTCGGTGGAAAATGGTCTGTTTTTCTCAGAACCTATCTCGTTTGTACCACGACTAGAATTTCTGAGGAATCTAGATTCAATAAATTTTAACATTTTCTGCTCCTAGGCATGAATATTGAGGCTGGCTCTGAAGAGAGCCGTGGCAGATAGGCTGACAGATTTTTTTGTGGGGCGCTCCATTAAGACTTTCATTGAATGGTACATAACAGATGGGTGAGAGATCTCTTGTCTGAAATGTGAAAAAGAGAGCAAAGGAATATTGATTAGTTCAAATGTTAACATGGATACGGTCTCAATAATGAATACAGTGTCCCATAATTTTTTAAGAGGTGGAGTCTTGGATAAGAATTGTCAATGAATAGGGAGAAATGTAAAAAGGTTTAAATGGAGCAGCCAAACATAGCCAAAAATACATTCAGATTTGACTCAAAACTGTGTAGATCATTTTTAAACCTTCAATATAAAAAACATATTGTAGTGGTCAGCGTTAAAGGTCAAACTGTATTTATTGCAGACCGAGAGAGTGATATAAAACAGAAAATACAGAGAATGACTGACTAACCCTTCTCGTCCTCTCACTCCTGAGTTCAATTAAAGCAATTTTTGGGGCTTAAAAATGCAAAAATCTGAAACCCCCCTCCAGAGTGGAAAACTTGAATACGCTCCGCCGTAGCGTTCCACTGCCAAGACGCAAAACTCTGCTCAGATCTGCTCACGTCGTGTACGCGTTTATGTCAAATACATGCGCGAGTACAGGGAAATAAACAAACATGTTGGATTATTTCCATGCGTCGGACCTTCAAGCCACTCTGGCAGCTCTAATAATCTTACAGGAGTCTTTCCACGAAATGTACAGGATATGTACAGACAGTATTACTGAACAGGGCGTTTCCCCGATAACGATGGATCTTTGCTAGTACGATCATTCTCACGATGGATCTTGCGAACCATCGTTAATTTCTTTGGAGCGTTTCCAGAAACTCCTCTGAAATGCAGGCATGTGCGTTTCCTTGTCCTCGATAACGATGTGGATCTTTGCTTGAGTACGATCATTCTCACGATGGATCTTGCGAACCATCGTTAATTTCTTTGGAGCGTTTCCAGAAACTCCTCTTAACATGAACGTGCATTTGCTTTTTAATTGTAAAAAGACACCTTGTGAAGTTATTTTTTTGTTTGGCAAGTAGCCGCTCATTATCGAAAATAAGCCCATTCAGGTCGAAGCACCTCCGTTTCGCGTCGGTGTCCAGTTCGCCCTGTCAGGGCTAATATTCCCGGTAATGACCGGTGTTCTATTATCCCACTTGACCTCAATGTTACTCTGCATGTGGAAGGGAAAATAGCTTTATTTGTAATTACAAAATTATGCTGTTGTATTTTCAGAGAACCCCAGATATTTGAGTTTGCTGCTTTCATGGGAGCCAGACCACTCTCTATGGGA
>OLKM01002079.1:0-20614 GCA_900291075.1 Melanogrammus aeglefinus | reverse complement strand
TCATCGCTCAGTTCCAAATTTAACTCATCTGCCATTGCTGCTTACGCTTCTCGCGTAACCCAGCACAGCCCTTATGCAAGAATTTTGTAAAGAAGCGAAACCGCCCCGCGTGAGTAGCCGGATCAAATTTATTTCATTGTCTCAAAGAGTTTCGTGCTTATTCAGGCTCTGATAGTTTGTTACTTTTTTACGAATAAAAGTCTCTAATTTGTAAGTATCTTGGAAAAAAGCTTGAGGTAGAAAATATATAGCAGTTTGTAGCTGTCTTAAATGTGGCAAAACATCCTTCAATATACAAATTCATTATTGGTTAACAATTACCCTTTCTGTTTCCAGTCAAAGAAAGCTGGCATCGTTAATGCCTGGTATAAAAGAGTGATTTATTTACAACTGGCGAGTGTCATATAACATTTTTTTGGAGCCTTTAATTATAAGATTTTATCTGCTCCATATTGCGTATAGCTTGCCATGAATTTACAAAGGCTGTTTTACTATAGCATGGACTTCTTGACTGTGGTGGGGCTATTAAGCAGAAGCACAACAAGGACGGAACTTTTTGCAAAGCAGCCGTTCTATGCGTAGCCACGCGGCGCCTGGGCATGAATTGAAAATTAGACGGCAGGGGCCCTTTCATCCACCAAGCAAGCCATTAGAGAGATGGAGGTTAGCCCAAAAGTTACATTTTAAAAATTTGGTAAAGCAAAGCACCAACATTCTTTTCTTTACATTAAATGTTTTTAGAAATGTCTAACGGCTTTGTAGTTTCCAGATTAAATGATACGAATAATGGGAATCTATTGTTGCTTAAAGTAAGAACTGAGCAATTAAAGCAAGCGAATGGATTGAAAAAAAATGGAGGGAAACGCGGCAGTACAATCATCTTAATCACATTAATCTTCCCTACGAGAGAAATAGGAAGAGTCCCAGAAATTAATTCCCTGCTTAGCTGTTTTCAATTTTTTTGCTGTTTCCAGTTCTTTCGTACAGAGCGTCCTCAGATGTTTTTTCGTAACAATAACACCAAGATTATGAAAATGCTTTCAATAAGCCTTTTTAAAGGAGTGGACAATAAATACGTTCATATAACCTCCTTGGACCTGGCATTAACTCACTTTTGTCCCAGATTAACAGGAGAATCCAGAGAGTTGCCGAAACTGCTATTAGAGTTCAAGAGGGCAGGTATTGATTGTTTCAGGTACGAGATATAAACAAAAAAGAATGTCATCTGCATACAACGAGAGATGATGCCTCTTGCTCATGTAGTTGTATCTCAACGGGGGGATTATTATTGACTTTAGCCTGACACTGGCTGCAAGTGGCTCAATAATTATGAAGAATAAAAATAGGGGAGAGAGGGCCCCCCTGACGGGTCCACGCGTTTGTTTGCAATAAGGGCATGAAATGTTTTGGATTGTGTGATAACAAGGCAGTTGCGGTGTGAATAATATGATCTCAATCCACTTCATAAATCGAGGGTCCAAAACCAAATTTTTCAAGTTGTGATCAACATTATAAGGCCACTCAACGTGATCAAACGCACGTTGTGCGTCCAGAAGATTACTACAGCCTCCTCTGTGTGCTTCCGTGTACAACACATGGAAATAAACGACGCAAGTTAAAATACATATGTCTCCCTGGCATGAACTGATGGTTCAGGATGAATAAGTGGAACATATGCGCTCCTTTATCTGTTAGAAACTAAGAACTTTACCAGGATTTGGTTTCTATTTAGGCAACAGTGAAATGGGGGCGCCTATGATGAGACCAAGTTTAGGGTCACGGGCCTGGCTTGGGTATAAGTGAAATGGCTTGCGCTTTATATAAGGTTGGGAGGTAACCTTGAGTTCAACATTGAGTGATAGCATACGTAATAAGAGGAGGCGATAATTTAGAGCTAAATTCTTTTTGAAAAATTCTATTTACTGAAGCATCTGGCCCAGCGTGCCTTATGTTGGGAAGGGAGGGAGATCACTTCCATTATTTCTTTTTGAATTAATTTCTTTATCTAGTGGAAAGAGGATTGATTCTGCTGATAGTTTTAAGGTTAGGGTCCAGATTTTCAAAAAAATGTTTTCCAATCTCGTCGATTCAGGCTCTCCCTGTGACTGATAAACACGTTCATAAAAAACAGCAAAACATTTTATTATTTTTTTTCAGGGTCTGTACAGAGAGTTGCCATCATCTTGACTTATAATAGAGTGTATGGCTCTACAAGCCTGAGTTTGCCTTAATTGACGGGATAGCAACCTATGGGGCTTGTCGGCAAATTTCAAAATATTTTTGTCTAATTGGACCAGTAAACGTGGACACATTCTTTGACAGTAGAGTATTGTATTCATATCGTAAATGCAGTGATCTTCTTGAGTAACTCAGGTTTGTTACCTTCTCTATATAAACACTTCCATATCAGCCAGTTGATTATCAATTTCAGTTAACCTTTCTTTAGATTTTCTTTTTTCTCTGCTGCCTCATAGGATTATAATGTGGCCCCTAATAACAGCCTTCATGGCCTCCAAAGTGTGGAATCATCAACTTCACCAGTGTCATTCATTTTTACCATATTCATCTATTTGGTTTGAGAGATATAGAGCAAAATTCTAAAAATTAATTTTTTTCTTTAAATAAATCTTTTTTCCAGATTTTGGTATAAAACAATTAAAAATAGGGACGCCAGCTAAAATAAAATATCTTTTCAGTGTTGCATTATTTAGGTCCGCCAGCTAAATTCTCCCTCTTGTAATTCAATTTAAGTTTCACAGAAACAGGGGCATGATCCGATATGAGAATATTATGATACTTGCAGTCAACTATTTGTGTTAAAAGTTTAGAATCCAGAATGAAATAATCAATCCTAGAATAAGACTTGTGAACTGCTGAAAAGAAAGAAAAGTCTTTTGCTGTGGGGTTGAGGAGTCTCCAAATATCCACTAGATTATATGACTGCATTAAATTATTAAGAGTAACACTGCTCTTAGATGAACTGGTTTGGGAGTGTTGTCTGTCTAAGACAGGATCCAAAACAGAATTTAAATCTCCACCCAAAATTATATTTGAGTTGGACATATCGGGTATAGTGTTGAAGAGATTCTGAAAGAAAATGGGGTCATCAAAATTTGGCCCATACACGTTAATTAGGGTAACTGGTACAGAGTTAAGTTCCCCTTTAACTATTAAATATCTGCCCCTGTGATCAGAAATAGTTTGTTTGTGGATAAAAGCTATTGTTTTTTAATAAGGATCGCTACCCCTCTTGCTTTTGTAGAAAAATTAGATTGAAATACATGAGATGCCCATGAAGGACACAATATTTTTGCTGCCGTTGTTTTTATATGCGTTTCTTGAAGGAAGGAAATATCAGCCTTGAGTGTGCGTAGATGTGCATAAACCTTTCTTCTCTTAAGAGGACTATTGATCCCCCGTACATTCCAACTGACCAATGTAATTCCACCTTCACTGTGTTTACAAGATGTAGGTCTATCTGACATAAAATGCTACATAAGGGAATTTGTTACATGACCATGGCAAAAAGGATATTATACCGAAAAAAATAGATGTGCACACAAAAAAGAACATCGAACAGAACACATGAACATAGTAAAGGGGAGGACAACCCCATGGAAAACGCTTCCACGCCCCAGACTTAAAGTTAAAGCTAAACTCAGGGGGCCAATAAAGGCCCAAGATAGCAAACAACTACTCACCTCTCTCCAAGCAAGGAGAGACATCCACCTCAACGTGGATAATAATTGCAAATAAAACATTTGTCCTCTCAATTCTCAATGCGAGTTTGGTCTTCTTCTTTTTTTTTTTTTTTTTTTTTCTTTAAATTTTGCTGATAATACAGAGATAAATTAGTCAACATGCCGGCTTGACCCAACGTTCATGTTCCCAGTCCCGTCACCTCCCGACTCAGGAAATTTTTCGGCTTCGTCCGGGGTGTTGAACGTGCCAGTATTGCCATCCACTGTGACCACAAAAGTTTGCTGGGTGCCTGAAACCGCACCTGATTTTCCTGACTCTGCATTTCTCCTTAATGTTGCTGAAACCACCTTCCGTTTCTTCATGGTAGCAGCAGACGTTAGATCAGGAAAGATTGAACACAGAGCGGCCTGTCGTACTGCAGCGGCGTTTTTCTCCCTGGCAAGCTTCAACACCAGCTCCTTCACCTGAAAGTGGTGTAGCTTTGCAATGATAGCCCTAGATTTACCATCTTTAGCAGGCGCTGCCGGCTTCGATGTGCACGATCCACATTCCACGGGCCGGACAAAAATTCTCCTCTCCCAAAAGCTTCGGTAACAGCTTGGCAACAAACTCCGTCGGCCTACCGTTTTCAGCTTTCTCCTTGATCCGATGATGCGGATGTTCTGCCTCGGCGAGCGGGCTCAAGGTCGTCTAGCTTGGCTTCTTGTAGCGTGTACTGGGATTCAAGGCTAGCGTGTCGCCTCTCCAACTCCTCTAGCCGTTTTCTCGTGCGATTCCACGGCAGCCCGGTTGACGACACACGTTCAGTAACGTCTGATAGAGCACATTTGAGGGTGGATAGGGACCCTTTTAGCTCGTCGAATCTCACATCTACAGCGCTTTTCAATGCATTTATTGCTGCCAAGACGTTCTTCGTTTGTAGCCGGGACTATAGCATTAGCAGCTACAGGGCTAGCTGCAGTAGCGCCAGCTTCTTCAGTCGCCTCGACATCGTTGTCGAAACAACCCTCTTCGTCTTGGCTTTTTTCAGATTTTTTGCCTTTTCTTGTCATTTTGTCTTTCTTGTTAGTTCCAACTCGCCAAAATTTAAATTAAGAACAATAAGTGAGGTAAAAAGAAAAGTTGAGGCGGAGCTTCCCGCAAACACGTCTACTCCATAGCCAGGGTTGCCAGCCAATAGGTTTCATTATATTATCTGTGTGTCACAATCATCAGCTTTCTCAGCAATGGGGTCCAAAACTCAAATTGCAGAGAACTCTTGCATGCAGTAGAGTAGGGCCAGTCAAATTTGAAATACTAAAGCATGTTTGCTTGCCTGTTCCTTCTAGGTAGGGGTCTGTAGTGCATCTAGTAGGCCACGGTAGTGCCCTAAATGATTTATTTAAAAAGCCTACGTTATCTAGATGGGATATAAACTTGTAATGAAACATGTCCCACCCTAGCCTATGCCATAGAGAGCAGTTTGCAATGTATTTTTATTGTATCAAATACAATGGTTTTCATGGAAAGTAGACATGGTGCTCTAATAGGGAGTGGATCCCAAAATAATGTTAATGTTAAAGGGAGAGTTTGGTGTAAATTCATCCATAGCCCTTGTTGGTGAAGGTCACATTTTGCTGTCCAGAGTCAAATTAGTTAATAACCATCATCCAGGTCAACCTAATGGATCATCATTATGGCATTTAATGAGTAATAGGCATTTTTTGACAGTTGCTGTTAAAATGAGGGTGCATTTGAAAAAAAAGGAAATCATGGTTTGATAGTGAAGCTGATTATGTTTCCTCTTCCTGTAATTTTAAAGCTGCTGATGTGTGATGAAGGGGTTTTAAAAACCTCTCTCGGGATGATCTTTTGGATCTTCTTCCTGGACCACAGAACTTTCTGCGAAGAAAGAAGTTGTGGGATCACATTCATCCAAAGGTAAATGTCCACATATGTGGCTAGAGAGAACCTGGCTGTTCAAGGTCTGTAGGATAATTGGCAAAACTAATAGAGGATAAACAGTTATTACTGGCAAAGTGTAGATTGTTTTTCTGGCAAGGAGTTTTTCTGACACCACACTGTAACCCTTAATAGCAAATTTGATTTAATTGCAGGAACAGAGTGAGAATGCAGTGAGAGAAGCCATTGATCAGCCATCCATGTTGCCAAGCCAGCCATCCACACATGCCATGTTGCCAAGCCTGCCAAGCCAGCCATCCACAAGTGCCATGTGGCCAAGCCCGCCACGGACCTCCACCTCCAAAAGCCATCACCAGAAAACCGTACAAATGCCGGACCCTCCTGAGTATGTGGTATACACCGATTCAGAACTTGACTTGGTTCGGAGCCAGTATTTTGAACTGCTCCGCAGTGGGAAAGGGTCACAGTGCAAGATGTCTAAAGACCTATTTTGCAGACTGATAAGGAACACTGTAACCAGCATGGTGGCTATCCTCCGTGCCAGTAGTTTGTGGCAAGAACAGATGTACCCTTCAAAAAGGGAAATTCAGGCAGTGGCTGAGAAGATTGTTGATTATTACCCTATGCTGCAAGACTCAAACACGCCTTATGTAAGTGCCTTTTTCTATTTCAAATAATTGTAGTGGGTTAGGCTGTGGAGTAATGACTCAAACATTTCTTTCCTACAGCTGACTGTGTACTCTAAAATGTATAAGCGTATCCAAACATCAAGTCCCCAAGAAAAAGGCAAGACGAATGCCACAACGGGAGTACCTAAGAAGAGGTCTCTCCTTGAGTCAAGTCTTGAAGATGACAGTGATGCTTCAACCAATTTGTCGGTTGCTTCAACAGTAATTCTGCCGGACAGCGATGATAACGACGCTGAGCTCAACCAAGGTATGCCAATGGAGAAGTAAATGAGTGCTAAAATATTCCACCACAATACGATTTTGTTTGTAAAGACCCGTTATCATGAACCCATTTTAACTTTTTGTAAAGCCTTTCTAGGGGCATGAATCAATGTCCTTGTATTTGACCTTTCCTTTGTGTGTTGTATGTTAAGACCAGGACAGCCGCAAAACACAAGCAAGGCACTATCAGACATTACATACCATGTACAGCAAACCTAAGTCTAAGCCAAATGGAAGTGATGTTGCTCAGATTTTTGGACTTCGAGGAGTTCCGAGGCCAGGCGGGCCTTTATTGATTCTGATGCAACAAAGGAAGAAGACAAGGCAGCCAAGATTATGGATGCATATCCATGTTTTAGAGATCCCCGACATGTAAGTAATTTTGCCACCCTTTAACATTTGAAGCAGACACTTCTGCCGTCTTCATTTCTGACAATTCTGGCGCAAAATGAACTAGGGTGTGTTAGTACATCAATATGAGTTCGAACGATTTGCAGGGATTTGTTTTGACGGCATCTGAATGTAATTTGCCTTCAGCGTATGCCGCTAATTACCTCTGTGGGGGCAGCGGGTAAAGTAAAAAGAAATCGCTATTTCTATAACATTAACAAGACTCAAATTGCACCTAAATTCTGTATTAATATACGTAGGGCTCCAACATGTAAATCGAAGCATTAAAGAACTTTGAATTTTATTAAAAAGACAGTTTATGAAGACGGTAGCATCACAGCTTATGTTTTCAGAATATGTTTTTAGCGATATCCTCCGGCAACACCCAAATCACGCGAGATTTCAAGTGAGACTGTCAGTGTGTTCGTTCCCCACGATGGCAGCCGCCACCAGAAACCATGAATGGTACCGTCTTTAATTAACTGCCAGTGAAGCATTAATTCATGTCCTTGAGGTGAGAACTAGGTTGTGTAGTGTCCACATTGTTTTTACTCCATTATGCTCCACATCCTGACTTTTTTCACATTTGGTCAATCTGTAGGAAAATGAGGATCCCAAAAAAGTACCTTGAGAAACGCCAACTGTCCTCCCCAGTCCTTCTATACGACGGCAGTACCTGCATTCTCGCAATTGGCAACTACACTGTGAGTACCCTGGAAGATGTCTTCAATGGTATGCTTACATTGATGGCCTACTACTACACCCTTCACTTGACATATCCGAAGTTTGTTTCCACACTTCTGTCTGTAATTCAGACTGAGTTGCTTCATGATGCAATTCATGATCGGGATGCCACAACGGCGTACAAGAAGGCTATGAATGAATGGAAGTCGTTTGTTAAGAATTAGATCAAGCCATGCTTAAATTTCTGCTGTAATATCCAAATACAGAAAAACATTGGTTGTTCATAAAAATGTTGCTTCTGCAAAAATATTTGTTCCCTTTGTAACCTACAGTTTGAACAGGTTAAAATAATTTCACGGGGGGGTTAACGTTTGTTTGCAGTTTCTTTTTATGCAATATCCTGCTCTTGATTGCACATTGCTAGCATTTATTATGCGTGTGCTGAATTTATTCACAGGAAAGTATTTAAAGGTCCCATGACATGCCACCAGGTGTGGTGGGATTAGCCGTTACAGATGGAGAGCCAACCCCGACAGAAAACGACCTCATTCAGTCACGTATCACTTTCATTACGCCGTAAAAAACGCTGTAAAATGTAGAAAAACAGTGTTTTTTACGCCGTCATGTGCAAAAAATGCGCCGCTTTTTACGCCGCAATGAAGTCCTTTAAGAGCGCGCGTAAAATACGGCGTCTCGAGTATGCTAATAATCTCCGCCCTTCTTTTCTCTCAGCCAATGCATTTGTAGTGTTTGCGCCCAATCGCTGATCAAGACAAGCAGACCAAATGCATTGGCTGAGAGAGCCGTTTAGAGCGCGGTTTGATGCTCTAAACTGCGTTTTTTACGCATGCTCTTGAAGGACTTCATTGCGGCGTAAATTACAGCGCATCTTTAGCGCATGACTGCGTAAAAAACACTGTTCTTTTTTACGTTTTTTTTATGGCGTAATGAAGGTGATACGTGACGGCATGAGGTTGATTTCTGTCGGGGTTGGCTTGCCATAGTTACAAGCCGTTTTGGAAATCAGCACCTTATGACATCACACGGGTGGGCGTGTCCACCAGATGTGTGCTGGATAGATCAGTCTACCAGCCTACCTAGTTGGACTGTAGCAAACGTTGGACATTCTATCCTTCTAGGTGGACACACCCACCTGTTGATGTTCATAAGGGGCAGATTTCCAAAACGGCTTGTAACGGCTAATCACACCACACCGGTTGGCATGTCATGGGACCTGTAAATTTTTTTTATATCTTTATGCAATATTATTTAGAGAAGTCCACTACAATTCATCTAAATTATACCAATTAATCTAAATTATATCAAGTATTAGGCTAAGATATTTTTCAAATACCATTGTCTTCAGTGAGTTATACCAAAGCACTGTACCATATTGTATACCATTCTATGAGCCAAAATGTTGCTGGCTTATTTGATATTTGTACATTTGTTTCATTTTTCATTTGTATATTTGGCATATTTGTTGGGTCCAGTTGAACTTCCCTGTGGAAGCTAAGTGACTCATTGAAAATCTTTTACACATTGACTGACTTTTATTTCAATGCAATTCACATTGGCGAGAAATTAAAGCAATAACCTATGTACTGTTAATCCTGGTTTGTGGTGCCTTATTACACAGCACGACATTTACATTTTAGTTGGTACACACTGGTTTTCCCCTATGTTGTTACTTGAATGAATTTATTGGTCTGCTTTCTGGCACATGCTCTCTTCCTGGATAACTGCCTTTATTTTAAGATCAGGAAACTTGTTTCCAGTAACTACTATACTAATTGTGTTGACAATGCAAGACTGATGAACTTGTTTTCAGGCCATAAACACTATCCAGAGACTGGTTATAAGTATTTTTATCTAGAATTTAGCATCTGTGAACTTAATATTAGACCAATGATACTTATCAGAGACTGGTTATAAGTATAATTATCTAGAATTTAGAATCTGAACTTATTATTAGACCAAGGATACTAATCAGAGACTGGTTATAAGTATAATTATCTAGAATTTAGCATCTGAACTTATTATTAGACCTAATCAGAGACTGGTTATAAGTATAATTATCTAGAATTGAGCATCTGTGAACTTATTATTAGACCAAGGATACTAATCAGAGACTGGTTATAAGTATAGTTATCTAGAATTTAGCATTTGTGAACTTAATATTAGACCAAGGATACTAATCAGAGACTGGTTATAAGTATAATTATCTAGAATTTAGCATCTGAACTTATTATTAGACCTAATCAGAGACTGGTTATAAGTATAATTATCTAAAATTGAGCATCTGTGAACTTATTATTAGACCAAGGATACTAATCAGAGACTGGTTATAAGTATAATTATCTAGAATTTAGCATTTGTGAACTTAATATTAGACCAAGGATACTAGATAGAGACTGGTTATAAGTATAATTATCTAGAATTTAGCATTTGTGAACTTAATATTAGACCAAGGATACAAGACAGAGACTGGTTATAAGTATAATTATCTAGAATTTAGCATCTGTGAACTTATTATTAAACCAATTACCAGAGACTGCTTATTTTAAGACAACTTGTCAAGAAAAGTTATCTTGCTGCATGGACAGATAATTTCACTACTTTTAAGCCACTTTCTGATAGATTTAAGTGTTTATATCTTAAAATTGGACCAATATTTTTTGCAGTGCAGCTAAAGTACTGACACACTGCAAAAACGAAAATTTTGCCAAGTATATTTTTCTAATTTCTATTCAAAATATCTCATCACACTTCATATAAGACAAAATCACCTAAAGAGCAAGATTTAAGTGATATAAAGCAGCTTGTTTTTAGACAGTGTATCTTGAATATCTTGTTAAGTGAAACCGTCTTGAAAACATCTTTTGAGTCATATCTCAGGTTAAACAAGCTTTTTTGACATGTCATTAGGTTTTTAAGCTGCTGTGTTATTTGTAAAAGATTAATCATCTTGTTTCAAGAAATAGACTTAACTTGAATTGAGACAACAAATCTGCTTTATTGAAAACTGGAGGTCAACATGCCCAACTCACAGCAACTCACAATGCACAGTACGTGTGGCTATTTTTCTTACATTTCCATCAAACCATGTCGATGTGATATGTAAAAAAGAAAAATGGGTGCATTACATGGTAGCAGGTTTTATCACCCCAATGATAACAAAGCAAGACTAGCCTAGCCTTGGTTTTTAGTTCTTTTGGAAGGCTAGACGTGTGTAAACAGTAAATGCATTGGGGATAGTCTCAGTACTGTAACTTGTCAGAATTGTAAAGTTATGTGTTTGGAAACAACCTTCTAGCCTAGGTTGTTCCAAATGACAAAATGCATTATCCTTACAGAAGGATGTCTGTGTTATGTGTTACAGGAAAGAGTAGACCCCAATTCATACTTCAAAAAACGCCCTCTCTCCTGCCCAGTCCTGATTGTCAGTCCGTCCTACTACCTCCTAGGAGATGTGGGAATAACCACCTTTCCAAAAGACAAGCTTACCGAGGGTGCTTTATACCTAATGACCTACTATTATACCCTACACCTGACTTATCCAAAGTGTGTAGCCACTCTAACTTCGGCCATCCAGACGGAGGTCCTCTTAGACAAAATCCATGAGAGAGATCTCACATCGTCTTACAAGAAGAGCATGGCTGAGTGGGAAGCTTTTATTGGCCAATAAAACCACTGGTCAGAGCACTTCCTCTCTCCCACCAAGGTTGCCACAGTCCATGTTCATTGCATGTTTTCATGTTGGAGTTCCATAAATACTGTGAGCCAAGATGTTGAAAAAAATGAAGCTGTTTCACTTTTGTTAAATTAAAAAAAAGTTGGTTAAATGCAGGACTAGTTTTCATTTATTCTGTTTTATAAGAAATAGTTAATGTCTTGAATCTAGTAGGTGAATGTCTTGAATCTAGAACAGTATTACTTTTGTAGAGCTTACAATAAGGTAAATACACTGAGTCAGGAAGGCTAACTTCAAGACATTTTCTCAAAATGCCACTTTCTAATCTTATTTCAAAGTAGCTGATGGACTTAAATCTAAAACAGTAACAATTATATAACTAAAAATTACCTGTGACAAGTGGCACTGTTCCCGGACACTGATGGCGAATGCCGCTGCAGATCTAGCAATATCAGGTCTGGTTCTGGATGTCACAGCAACAGCTTCTTCCTTTATAAAATGAGTGGTCTTTTTTAAGAGTGGATGGACAGTCAAAGTTGCAATTGATTTGAAATGGATTTTTTGAGTGGACGCACGAGAGGGGAAAGACTTAATTTTAATCCCACATTCGCTTCACTTGTAGGGACCTGAGCAGCTCTATCGTCTAAGGTAAGAGGAAATGTTAAATGTTTTTTTAAAATGTTTATTCTTGTGTGCAAAGAGCACATAATTAATTTCTCGAATTGTATTGCAAGTATTGTTGCCTGTTTTACCTTGTATGACGTCGTATTATGACGATAACTAACTTAGCATTCAATGGAGACAATAATATACCTTTGAAAGAGAAAGTGTGCATAGGCTACTCAAATCATGCATGATTAATGCGTACACTCGCAGTGTGGATTCAATGAGGCCACCATTTAAATATATAGTTATATGTAGGAAAAAAATATTAAATTACTTAACACAAGTCAGCATCACACAGAGAGCAAGCTAATTGGCACGAAAAGCCCTCAAAGGTCAAAATAAATTGAATTGTGGAAACTTAAGGACTTAAGGCGGCCGTCAGCGTCAGGCTGCGGTGACGATTCAGGTAGAGAGGCATCAGGTGGGACAGCCACAGTGCTGGCCGCTGCAGGAGTGCTACAGCTAGCAAACACCGAAACACCAAATGTTTCCTGTCCCAAAGACCGAGAAGAAGGCATCGTACTCCATCCGCTTGGTGGGCATCCAGTCCTTAAATACTGAAGGTGCGGCCGTTTAATGTGGCGAAAGAAAGAGTTGAAAACTCTAAAATCCTGTTCACATCCGTCAATACCACAGTAAACCCAAAAAACCGCTGCGACTGTGACTTTTATTAATGTGGCTAAGGAGTACTTTAAGACTTAAAGCAACAAAGGCGAAACATATCATACACCTCCACGCCGCCATGATGCACCACCGTTGTCGCGGGCTAATGACCCTGAGGTGGATGGGGGGGGGGACAATGATGAAATCATTTGTTATTATTTTAACAATACATTTCTCTAATTATAAATTCGACTTAATTAATTGTATGATGGTAAATGTTTTGTTTTATTAATATTTTGCTAACAAGTTCATGTTTACGTCCGATCATTTCTGCGCACCCTCAGTTCATATCCTCCCAACGGTCCCACCTCAATGACGTCAGTTATCGCGCTTCTCCGCTTGAGTAACTGAAGAAAGAGTTGGGAGTGTTACGTTTGAAGAAGTGCAAGAACAGCGGCTCAAGGTCAGTAAACTTTATTGAATTGGAATATTATTTGCCAAAATCATATTGGTTGTTGTGGCGGTATTAAAAAATCTGCCAAGAAGCAGAAGAACATGCGTTGTCTGTATGTCGGTATATGCTTATATGATAGCTGTTAGCTGCACTTTTACACACTAGCCGCTAGCTAACGAGCTGTTTGCCTATGGGTTTTCAGTGCTACCACCTGTTAATGCTTTAGGGAGCTGATGAATGTAGGATGGATACTTTTGACGATGCCAATCTATCGGTGTTGGAGGGTAAGACATGAATAAAGTTTATATCTGATGTATTGATGCTATTTATAGAGTGTACTTTATTAATAACTGAATACCTTATTTGAAATCCAACATTTTTCTGCTTGCTGGGTTTTTCCTCAACCTTCATTTGAACGAATTTAAAATATGCTTAGGATGAAACATTTTAAGTAAGCCAGAATTCTAAAGCAAAATATATGATTGTGAAATACAAATCCCACATTTTAAAAACACGCGGTCTGCAGTGTCCCGCCGGCGGGAACGTTACCCTTCCCCCCAACGCCCCAACATTGTAAATCATCCGCCATTCATCAGATTGTTATACCTCATTTGAAAGCTTGGACTCTTGGGAATCAATACATGACAATGTAAAATATGTGGAGTGTTTTTACAATGTCGGGTTAATCTAAATGTCTCAATTAAATTTAACCAAAAATGCCCTCCGCATTGAGGCTGGTGCTTCACTACCTTCTAGCTGCGGTTTATAGCCATAGCCTACTAAATAAATTGATTGGTTCTGTAGCTTGCTACTGTTTAAAGATAGATATTTGTCATATATCTCACAGCTGCCAGTGTCGATGAGGCTTTGAAAGGCCTTAGCCGGGATGACCTGAGGGATCTTTATCCCGGCCCAGAGAATTTCCTCAAAAGAAAGGAACTTTGGAATTTCATCAGTGAAAATGTAAACACAAATTGGAATGAGTAAAAATTAGTAAAGTATGAATTTTAATGTTTCTAATGCATTTTCTTTTCATTCTACACAATCCTTATAGTGTGAAAATACCACTGACCAAGATTCCAACAATTGTGTGCCACCATGCCAGCCTCAAACCTCAACCCCCATATCTGCTGAGAAAAGAATGAAAATGCCAGACCCTCCAGAGTATGTGGTGTACACAGATACAGAGTTAGGGTTAGGGTTAACCCTAACCCTAACCCTAACCCTTACAAACAACGTATCTAACATTATTTTATCACAGCTGACCATCTACACCAAAATGTACAAGCGACTCGAAAATATGAGATCCCCACGGAAGAGGCAAGGCTCTGTACCACAAAGAGGAGTGGCAAAGACAGCTCTCTTCAGAGCAGACAACCAAGACATGGAGATGGATTGGACAGACACAAGCAACTCGAGTGATAATACCGTACTTCTTGAGAGCAATGACCTTAGCGAGGACAATTCCAGTGCAGGTGTGCAAATTGTGGGCAAAAAATTAAGGGGTGCTGTCATACAACTTGTTTTTGTCTAAAAATTGTCTAATGTAATGAAACTATAGTTGTCCGTATTTGTCGAGCCAGAATTCATGGTTAGGCATGCACTGTGTTTATCTGCCTGTTTTGCTTGTAATCATGCTTTTAATTGTGTTGAGATTTTTTTCATTATTTCCCAAAAAAGCATCCCCAGCACAATGACCCCCCTCTGTGCCAAGGAAGCCAAAGACCAAAACCTTGCTCCTGCCATCGGCATCAGCCTCAGGCTCCTCACTCAGGACTGTGATCACTTCACCAACCACGCCTGCAAAGGATGATGTTGGTAAGCCCACCTCAGCACACCTTTCAGCCTGTTATCCATGATAATGACTTTCAGAGTGGCAAATCAGTCTAAACTGTTAGATTCAATTTAAATTTCCTTACATTGTGGATGTTAATGGAAACACTTTTTTCAGACAACTCCCATTGTTCATATAAACATAAAATTATTGTATTTACCTTATTTCAATTAAGTTAATAGATTTGAGTGTTACAAGGGAAGTAGACTGAGCTGCATAATTATGCAATAAAGTTGTGTTTGAAATGTCTGCTCTGTTTTCTGCCTTTCAGTGGGCCAGTACAGTCTGAAGTTGCAGGCTAGGCACTACAAAACCTTGAGCAACATGTACAATAAGCCAAATACAAAACCCAATCAAAGCGATGTTGCTCAAGTTTTAGACCTTGAGTTTAAGGCCAGACGGGCTTTCATTGATGCAGATGTGACAAGGGAAGAAGACGGACCTGCAAAAATCTTTGAGGCATATCCATGCTTTAGAGATGTTCGAAATGTTTGTTTGTTGTTTGCTTTTATAACTACTTGCACTTGAATTACTGTCTATCCATCTCTGTTCTAAATGTCCAATGGTTGAATAACTGTGCACAATGCTGTCTGAGGCAATGGATGAGCTGCGGCGCATAGTAGGTGGCACCAACAGCAGATACATCGAGGAAGTGAAAGGAAGATGGGCAGACTTTTGTGCCAAGGTGCAGTTCTTTGGGGTGTGGAAGAAAGCCCTGAAACCCCCTTTTCCATTGGATGTCCGTGGAGGTAAGTTGCTGTTCCATATGCAAATGTATTGTGATTTATACCATACTCAGACCATTCAGACCAATCTTTCTATTCTTTAGTGGAGTTCACGCTTGCCCTCTTCAATGCACTCCCATCCCTTTTCCCCTCACCAACTTCACCACCAAAGAAGCTTGGAAATAGCTGTGAGGCACTTCTTCATGTCCTGAAGGTAAAAACATTTTTGTGTGTTGATTCCTTACTGTCACCTTATTTTCTCACATTGTTGTGCATGTTCACATAACAATACACCCTAAGTTCACGATCACAGATATGACCTACTTTTTGCAAAAAGGGGAAGACATAAGTGCCTCTAGTGTCCCTCAAATGGTGCTAGAAAGGAATACCAAGAAATGTTTCAAAACCTTTGATTAATTAATCCATTCATTCATCCCAGAAACATTAAAAATATATCAGCGTGTATCAATTTTTAATCCATCCTAAATTCCTACACCTTGATCTGTCAAACAAATGTTTTTAAACACATGTCCCCCCCTGTCCCATTTTGAAGTAATTCATGATTATTTCTGCCAGTGAAAATCAATCAATATTTTTCAGTGTTTTTAATAATGACTATTTTAAGAGTGCTTGTCATTGGTTGCAACCTGATTATTTAATCTAAAAATGATTTTTATATTGAACATACACCTGACTTTCAATACATTTTTATGTCTTCTCACTCTACACATTGTTCTTTTTATTCTGTTCCAGTCAGGCGAAGACCCTGCCCTGTACCTGGAGAAGCGTCCTCTCTCCTCCCCAGTTCTGCTTTCTGATGGATCAAGCACCATTGTGGCTGTGGGTAACATACCTGTGACCACCCTCCCTCAGGAAGATTTCTCAGACGGGATGTTGGTGTTAATGGCATATTACTACACTTTGTACTTAAGATATCCAAAATGTGTTGCAACGCTCCTGTCAGTTATTCAAACAGAGGTAATTGGTGACACAATCCACGATCAAGATGCCACTAGTGATAACAAGAAAGCAATGGCTGATTGGAAGTCTTTCATTGAGAAGTAGCTGAGTATTTTGTCATGCCAGTTCTTATTGTTAGCTGTGCCTACAATAGTTTTTTGTGTTGCACAAGCAGTGTTTCCCCTAGAATTTTTTTCAGGCCCGGTGGTACCCACCGAAAAAACACTACACAGACGCGACGCGTGTGGCACACGCACAGCAAGGCACAGCAAGCAGTCTGCAATTCTGCAATTATTATATATGCATTCAAATTTTTGTTCACCCAGAGCGTATTCAAGATCACAAGGAGAGAATGACTTATTAAGGTGCATTTATAGCATACAAATGGAACATGCTACATTGGCACTTCAACCACACAGTGTGCATCGTTCTCTGCTGCACTTGATTTTTCTGGGTTTTGTGAAGAACTTCACCAAGGCCTTGTCGTAGGGGAACTTGGCCACAGGGGGACCATTAATAGAAACTCTCATGCAGGCCCCCAAGTGCTCCCCCTGCAGCCTGTTCCTGAGGTCTGTTTTCACCTACCAAAAATGAGAAAGCTTATTTAGTAAATTGTTAAATTTAAGGATCATTTATTGTGTGTGTGTGTGTGTGCTCAACGTACTCTGTTCATGGTCGAGAAATCCCACTCACAGTTCACACTGCCCACAGGGACAGTGAGTGCAATGGCTGCAAGCTTGCTCAGGCAGGGATACAGCTGGCCAAGCTCACCATACTGTGATGCCACCTCACGCAGGACAGCCAACTGAGGCTTGTCCTGCAAATAGATTAAGCAGAAGACAAGACACATGAATAAGATAATTGATTATGGACAAGACTAGCTGTGGAAAATGTCGCTCACCTTTAGCACACCAGTCAGAAGGTGTTCTTTAAATGAAGGCCATTCCTCCAACAGTGTCTCCTCGTCTATGAGAGGGAACTTGGCAGCCAGGGTCTTAAGGTGACTTACATCTTGGTCTGGGTTCTTGGCTGCTTGTGGACCAAGTACACTGAATGCTCCCAGGATGTGCAGATGTTTGAACTGTCCATTTAGTTCAGTTGTTAAGTGATCCAAATATGGTTCCATCACCTTGTTAAAGAAAATCATATAATGTCTGGATTATCTTGATAAATGATAATTTACAAATACTAAATGTTTTTATTATTATTTGTAGCTTTATTTTTGCAGTAATGACAAATACTAAGTTAACATTCCAAATAATTGTAAATACCTGACTGCGAAATCGTTCCCAGAGTACATCCAGTGTTTCATGATTTCTGGACTGCTGGCCTCTCCTCCATCTCTCCTCTTGAACTTGAGTATTTAACAATCCAAGCCCATTGGGATTGTGAAGGTCTTGGGGGAGTGTAGACAGGGCTGAACCAGGAGGCTGATGGTCACCTGCCTGTTTAATTTTACAGAGGGTCTCAATTGTGACCGGCACCTGAGGGGGGGGAAAAAACAGTGGAATTTAGGATGCAATGTGACAACCACACACCTAAATCTTGTCCATAAATCATTTTTTTTTGTTTAAGAGAAGAATGGGGAATAATTTTACTTGGTCTTTAACAGCAAGGAAATTAACATCCTCCCTCTGGAAAACCTTTGGCAACCTTGCCAGATGAGGTAGCACATCAGCCTGGAGGTACAGAGCAGACACAAATCGGTATGTGGCACAAAAGGAGTAAAGTCCTTTTGCCACAGGACACTTGTTGTGCTCCACCTCCTCTGCAAGGGCTGTAAGCACTGCAGGTAGATTCCTCCTTAGATTGGCTACTACCTGGTGCTGCGAAAGCCAGCGGGTGTCTTTCACCTCCTATAAATTGTTGTGGAGAAATAATTAGTACATTAGCAGAAAGCACAGTTAACCCTAAATGTAAATGATCTCTAATTCTCCTGGGGGAAAAGTAAAGGTTTGTTTTACCTTCACCTTCAGGTCACTGATGCCCAGGGTGGTGGCAGCTGCCTTTAGGACTGCAGTTCTATTAGCGCTGTTGCTAAAATAGAGGTGCAGTTGCTGCAGGTGATCCCTGAAGGTCTTCATGTACGGGGTTTTCTCTGAAGCAGTTTTACAGACCAGGGCCAAACGGTGGGCAGCACAGTGCACTGTAACTAGACATGGCATAGTGTCACAGAGTTGTTTTGCCACACCATTTCGACTCCCTATTCATATAAAAATACAATAAAGTAAAGAGGAAAGAAAGTTTAATTGAACAAACGCAATAAATTACAGCACAATGCACTGAAGGATGCAGTAAATTTACCTGTCATCACTGCTGCAACCATCTGTCCCAAGACCAAATATCTTCTCCTGGGGAATGCCCTTTTGGTGAATGAGGTCACGGATGGCAGTCACAATTGTGTTGGCCTTCCCATCAGGAAGTGGAACCAAGTCCAAAAACTGACTAAATAGAGCTCCTTCTTTATCCAGGTACCTGAAAGAAAATTATTTGAAAAATAGACAGATACTAATTAGCTTGATCATTTAATATTAGTGACATGATATTTGTAAGAGAATTTATAAGTGAATCCATGTTTTGTGTCGCATAAAAATATCTCTTTACCTAACATGCACATCCAGCTGTTTAATAACAGCAACATCTGTACTCTCATCAATTTTGAGTCCAACACAGCCTGAGAGCTTCTGATGTCTTCCAGGATGGGTGCTTCGATAACACTGGCCAGGATTTCAAGCATTTAATCTACCATTCGATGGGACCTGTAGTTGGTTAATTTTCCGATCTTTGAAAAAATACACATTAACAGTTACTTTCAGACGTGAATATTTATGAAGGATGACAGTTGCTTTAGATGTTAATGAGTATGATGTGTTACCTTAAGTTTTGCAAAATAATCACAACCCAGGAGCTCAGCAAGCTCAAGTAGAGCTGGGTAGTTTGTGTGGTGGGCAATCTCATGCTTCACCAGCCAGTAAAGACATTTAAAACCACCCACCACAGCCTCATGTTCAACTCTCAACACTGGTTCAAAGGCTGTTGTGACAGTGTGACCTGCGAAATACAGCAATAACAAACATTTACATTACAAATCATTGTAGGCCTATATTACTGAATGATATCACTTAAATGAAATCATTAGGCTTAATCTAACCTTTAATCAAAGTTGCCTGAAAGGCTGCAGCGTGGTGGTCTGAGCCCATATGAGCATCAAGTGCATCTTTTCTGTACAATGCAGAAGGGATCTCAATGAAAACCCTCTGGGATGGTCCTCTTTTAACGGGCTGCTTATGCTGACGGCATAAGCGACAAAACATCCCTACACATAATTGAGATTCTATCAGTTATAAATATTTTTTTTAATAAACACATACGTTTTTTATTCATTTTATTATAACAGAGTTACATACATTTGACAATGCCTGGGAAAACTAGCCTATTGTCTGTGTTATTTTCATCATTATTGCTTACCAAAAAAAAAAAGAAAAGAGAGAAGCTCCTCAATCACAAAAATATAAGCTAAACAACAAATTGTAAACTTACCATGGGGAGTGTGGTACAACCAAGGGCTGTAGTTGTGGTTGTTAAGCCATTCGGGATCCCAGCCAGATGTTCTGTGTTTAGCTGTATTTTTTTTTTGCTGGGTCAACGTTACCAGTCGGACCGGGCCCGCGGTCACCCGTCGGACGGGGGTCGGTGGTCGGACCGGGCCCGCGGTCACCCGTCGGACGGGGGTCGGTAGTCGGACCGGTGTCAGAGGCAGTAACCGAGCAGCCCCCCTCTTCACTGCAATCTGCCCCCCTTTCTTCCGTCTCACCTGCACCTGTCATTTTTTCTGGAGTTGCCTCTGTTACTCTCCCATCATCTATTTTTCTTGGCTCCGGGGTCTGGCAGAAAAATTTTGTTTGTCACCCGCGATATTTTTTCTTTTCTTCGGCGGCGCCATAGTTGGTTAGCAAATCTTAAACATCCCAGAATATATGCCCGCGCTCTCAGCAGCGGTACTCACATCGTTACTAGGCAACGAAGCAGGTTGACTCGCTTTGCGCTGCA
>OLKM01002078.1:78651-86195 GCA_900291075.1 Melanogrammus aeglefinus | reverse complement strand
TGGATGGATGGATGGATGGATGGATGGATGGATGGATGGATGGATGGATGGATGGATGGATGGATGGATGGAAGGATGGATGGAAGGATGGGTGATAGATAAAGAGAGGCACAGAGGGGTGGAATTACAAAGGGAGAAGGGTTGAAAAAAGATGTACGATAAACATCGTCTGGCGAAAGAGAGAGACAGAGAGAGAGACAGACAGGAAGAGGGGCATGCCAGATGGAGAGATAATCAGGGGAAGGAGTCAACGATTGAAAGGCAGTTGTGCGTAAGAAGTCACGGAGAAGGATGGAGGTAGAGAGCGAAACGATTTGCACAATGGTCGTCTTACAAATGGAAGACTCTGAGCAGTGAACGGACAAAAAGAATCAGACAGATTAGAATAAACTGGGGGGGGGGAGGGCGGGGTCTACGTGCGCTAGGGAAGAAATAAGAAATAAATGAAGTTAAGAGAATGTGAACCAGTCAATGGATGTTGGGTGGATGGATGAATGGATGGATTGATAGAGATGGATGGTTGATGAATGGATGATGGCTGGATCACTGGCTGATCAATAGATGGATGGATGGGTGGGTGTGGATGATGGGTGTTGGATGACGGTTGGGTGATGGGGGAATGGATGGTTGAAAGGGGATGGATGATGGATAGAGGACTGAATGGATGTTTGGTGACGGGGCATTCGACACTAAAAGCACCTGGCGGTAATATAAAATAGATGGGGACAGGACCGGTGGGGCTGGAGAGCGCCAGGAGCCGTTCATTATTGATGGAACAAATGTCTTGACTGGCTCTATTCGGTGCTGGCTGCTTTCGGGATCACCGAGGGTGTTGGGCAGAATCTGAAGCAGATTCTTCAAGAAGGATATACTGTATATATTTGTAACAGGGGCCCAAGAGCGTTGCAAATTCTTCATCCGATTGCTGACTCTTCTGCAATCAATAGAAGAGTATCAATGAGTAAGATAATCAATCCTCAATCAGAATATACGGAGGTTGAGTGAATACTGAAATACTGTGAATACTGATGGAAAGTGATCGTTTTATTTGTGTTTAGGTTTTAATTCCAACATGTTTAGTAGCCTACCACTGATACTAAGAATAACTTCTGCAGAGTCTTAATGCTAAACAGATGCATTTAAGCCGTTCTAATAGTCATACACTCATATTTTTTCAATATACATACAGTATAGCATTTAACACGGCACCTAGTAAGCTGAAAAACAGCTGAATGAAGCCAAATTTCTTTCCTTTGCAGGATAAAAACACATTTAGGATGGACTCAGTGGTTATCATTACTGTGTTGGTGTCATGGGAAAACACATTTTTGTAAAAGCTTGGACTCAGCAACAGAACTGAGGTATCTTATATGATTTACAGGGATTGGTTTCAATCCACGAATGCTATGAATATACAAATATCTGCGTTTGAGGGTTTGAGCCTGCATGGTGTGCACTCCTTATGAATTGAATATGTGCGCTGTCCTCAGCATGAATCGGAAGCTGAAGCCATTTTAAATCATTTTACGTAATAAACAGAATGATCCCGAATTGTCGCCATGAAAGGATATGACGAGCAGTAACCCAGCTGAAACAAAGACATTTGCATCACCAAGAGACGTCGCCTGCGTTCGATTCAGAGTGAAATGGTCGCATAGTACTTTGGAGAAACAGGCTTTTACACCTGTTTTATCAAAAATACAGGCTTATTTTAGTAACATTGTTAAAATGGCATATACAACTACGTTCATAATCTTACAATAGATCAAAACCAAAAAATACGGGTTTGGGTTCACTGACTCAAAGCTTGGAAATGCAAATATTGTATTATATTTGTATTATAAAATAGAATATATAAATACTGATGTCAATCAGAAGGAATGTGTATACACGTGGTCGACACACCCTATTAATTTTTCCTTTCAACAAGTCTTATAGTCTTTAACACCAGCAGTGTTTACTTTTCTCAACTTCCCCATTAAATACAAATCAGAATTAATTAGATTGGAAACCATTGCGTAAACAATTGTGTTCTTGCAATAAGTGGCGGTTTATTCACACGTTAACGGAAAATCTCACGGTCATCATTGATTGTTTAAAATGTGAGACATTGATTTGAGAATAAATACTGAGAATAAAGGCCTTTAATGGTCCTGTGATGGCTTGAATAATAACCAATTTGTTGAATGTTTGATTCTGCATTGTGAAGACTTTCATTGTCAAAAGTTAGAATGGACCCGAAACGGTTGAATGTAATCTCTTTAAGTACATGGTCTTAATTTTGGCATGAAGAGGTTTTCCCTGTTGTAAACTATCAGTTACAAGAATTCGTTCTCTTTATTATCACAGATGGTACGCATTCCCATGTGTTTTCCACTCACTTTGAGCAAATTAAAAACAAAACAGAATGAAGTGATGACATTAGGCTTCAGTATTCTATTCATTGATTCATTCATTTTTTTGTAAAAAGGCCTTTAATATAAACTGCAAGTATTTCACAATTGATTTCTTCCCACAGTTATTTTCCAACCCTTCTTTTAATTGGTTTCATTCACCACACTGTGTTGCCTTGTCTCACCTTAATGAATTCAATTTTTTTGCCTTGCAAAACACTTTCTTCAAAAGAACACAAAGGGCGATATTGAAGTGGTTGACAAAAAAACATTTCCTTGCCAGTGAAGTGCCGCACTAAAGACCATCTTCACAGTCCTTTAAAGTGGAGCCGAATCACCCTCTTCACATGCTACTATGTTCTCCAACCCAAAGTGTGGAGCGAGAGCCAACCAACCTTGTGTCAGTAATGTAATGCCCAAAGCCGAGAGCTATTACCTTCCTGTCCTCTCACGGTGGATTCATTACCCTAGACAGTTAACCGTTCCGTTGCCCATGGCTTCCCGCGTGCTTAGCCTCCTCCGCATGCTACATCTCCTCAGCTACAGTTCACAAGGACAATATTTTAATTCCCATTAAAATGATATATAAAACACACAGACAGACGCACACACACACACACCAGCTATCGACTACCTGAGGGGCTGAGCCTGATTAGAAATCTGACTCTGTTTCGCCGAGTGTGTCCACGTGCAGGAGAATAAATTAATCCAGTTAGTGTGTGTGTGTCCGCCAATCCCGATCAGAATAAATGATGTTTCCCTGTGTGATGATGAATGGTAATTCAGATTTAACATAACTGGACTAACGAGCACGCTAATGACTCAAGTAGGTAGCCCGGGCCTCTCTCGCTCCAAGGGCCTCATGACTTGCATCCCAATGAGACGTGGAGAGGACACGTGCACGAGCACACACACATGCCAATATGGGCACACACACGCATACACACACACACTAGTTTACATTTGAATCACATACACACGCACGCACATTCACATCCAGTCTAATGACTCCTTCGATAACGGTGTGTGTGTGTGTGTGTGTGTGTGTGTGTGTGTGTGTGTGTGTGTGTGTGTGTGTGTGTGTGTGTGTGTGTGTGTGTGTGTGTGTGTGTGTGTGTGTGTGTGTGTGTGTGTGTGTCTTTGCGTGCGCGTATGGGCGTGATCATGTAAGCCCAAAGTCGTTCAACATTAGAGGGGAATAACAGCAGCCTAATATGAAGCTGATTGGTGAATAATTATTCTGGGGACGGCACTCGGCCAGTTGCATTAGCCCGTGTGATTCCATTTGCTGATCTTTCCACTTACTCCTTCTTATGACTAAGATGAATGAAAATAAAACTTGAGCACTTGATCATTTTCAGACAGAAATTGAATTAATTAGCCCTAAATACATTAGTCATTCACTGAAGAAGGTTTATTTCGTCTTGCTTTAATAAGACTCATTTCCACGTCAAGACGCAATGAGAGCTCGCTCTCTTGTATTTAATGAAAATACAGATATGTAATTTTCGGCAACCTAATGAATTCTCACAGGCAACAGGGAGCTGGTGTAACACTAGAGCCGGCTCTACGGCAGTGGAGATGGGAGCATAACACCCCTTTGTCTTGATGTGGTTACCGTATAATGTGATCTTAATAAAGACATAAACCTGCAGAGCAGTGCTGTTAGGGGCCTCCGGTGGGCCCCAGGGCCCTTGTTCAAATCCAGCTCTGTGTGTGTTGTTTCTGATGTAATGTTTCCCTGAACTCAACACCGCTTTCTACTGAGGCTCAAACATACTGCACTCAAACCCGCACCCGAAACACACACACACACACACACACACACACACACACACACACACACACACACACACACACACACACACACACACACACACACACCACACGCACACACACGCACACACACACATACGCACTCTGTATGCATACACGCACCGCGGACAGACACACTGTATTCCGGACACCCTGCAGTCAAGTTCACTGTATGAAAACACTGCATACAAGCACACTGCAGACAAACATCCCCCCCGCACAGACACACTGCATGAAGACACAAGAGAGCACAAACAAGAAAGTAAGAGAGAGAGAGAGAGAGAGAGAGAGAGAGAGAGAGAGAGAGAGAGAGAGAGAGAGAGAGGAGAGAGAGAGAGAGAGGAGAGAGAGAAAGAGGGAAAGCGAGAGAGAGAGAAAAGAGAGAGAGAGAGAGAGAGAGAGAGAGAGAGAGAGAGAGAGAGAGAGAGAGAGAGAGAGAGAGAGAGAGAGAGAGAGAGAGAGAGAGAGAAAGTTTTTCGCTAGCCAGCACATGTCATCATTCATAAGTAAAGACAGAGTAGTTTGGTGTACTATATCAGACTGCAAGGTGACTTTCATTCTGGGACACACACACACACACACACACACACACACACACACACACACACACACACACACACACACACACACACACACACACACACACACACACACACACACACACACACACACTGAAATGACCTCTCTGAAATACATTATTGTCTTTATCTCAATCTTTCTTTCTCCTGTTTACATAAATCTGCTCCACTTTTTTTTAATGATGACCCATCCCTTTCCATCTCCTCTCCTCTCATCTAGTTGCATCCCCTACCCTCTCCTCTCCTCTCCTCTGCTTTCTCCCCATTTCCCTGCTCTCCATCTTCTTTCAATCTCATCCAGCTATCTCTCAACTCCGCCATCCATTTTATTCCCTCACTTTCTGCGCCCACTACCACTCTCATCTCTCCCCCTTCTCTATCTCTCTTTGATTTGCTCTCTCTCTCTTTCCTGCTCCCCTTTCGCTCCTTCCATCTGTGTAGTAAACACCGCCTGCATGACATTGTGCAGTAAACGTATGAGTTATCATCTTAGCTTCTCCTCAGCCTCTCTCTCTCTCTCTCTCTCTCTCTCTCTCTCTCTCTCTCTCTCTCTCTCTCTCTCTCTCTCTCTCTCTCTCTCTCTCTCTCTCTCTCTCTCTCTCTCTCTCTCTCTCTCTCTCTCTCTCTCTCTCTCTCTCTCTTGCACACTGTCTCCCCCCGGCAACCAGATGAGACCCAGGTGCACTAACACATCATTCCCCTCCACAGTCTCCGTCTGAGGGCTGTGTTTAATGTGTACCTCGACCAGGGCGCCAAGCACCCAGTCCTCCTCTACAACCCCCTGACACACCTCCCTTTCTCCTCCCCCCTCCCTCTTCTCATCTGTTGTGAGTCACTTTGTGGCTGTAATAGGGGCCATACTGACATAGAACTGATCACAGGGATTTGGTGACCCCTAATACTTGATTCCTGGTTGCCGGGCAACCACTTCTTTTTTTTTTTTAACAAAAAGGTGCTGGGCCAGCTTCAGCCGCTGCCCAATTTCATAAGACGTAGGGCCTGCTAGAGGCATGTGTTTCACAAAACCTCTATGGTCTTTATATCTTGTGTCTTGCTTTCATGGGGGGGGGGGGGTAACATCACACCGCCGAATGACGTCACACTGCAACCATGGATGTGTTTTTATCGGTTTTCTACCTCAACATCAAAAGACTGACCCACTGCTCATTAAATGTCCCTGTTGGAGCAGAGCCTTGTGTTCTTGGACTCAAGGCTCTGAAATTTGAGAATTTCTATTTCGAAAGCAGCTGAAAGCAAAAGGTTAAAAAAAAACGACTTCACTGACACCTCTCGAGAGTCGTTAAAGCTTTACGTTGTCCCAGAAGAAACACACGTTTAGTGTTGTGTTTTATCTTTCAGTGTCCGCAAGCATAATGTGAATATATTTGCTGTTTATCAGTTCACTGTCCCTGCCTGCAGTGTTTGATGCATGGCACATCGCAGGCATGGAGTATAAATATAACTTATTTTTTGAGGTCAAAGTCATGTGCACTCCATGCCCCATGGAGAAATAGATTTGATTTTTTTATTTTGTTGAGGTTGTTGGATTGTTTTCGGGGTCTGGCTATCGAAAGCAGCCATTTCCTGAGATTTTTTTTGTTCTTGGTGGTCGGTTTCTAGTAATCCCAGTGCGGTTAGGACTGAGCGGACCGAGAGGTTCCACTGCTGGGGTCAGCATCCAGCGACTATCAGAACCACCTCTTTATTATTCTGCTGTCTTTCCTAACTGTTTCCTAACTTTTCCCTCCCCGGAATAGGAATCACAATCAGTGTGTGTGTGTGTGTGTGTGTATCTCTGTGTGTGTTCGTGTCTGTGTGTGTGTGTGTGTGTGTGTGTGTGTGTGTGTGTGTGTGTGTGTGTGTGTGTGTGTGTGTGTGTGTGTGTGTGTGTGTGTGTGTGTGTGTGTGTGTGTGTGTGTGTGGCTGCGTCCCTTCACGTGCGTGTGTGTACTTGAAATGCTTGACTGTGTGTCGTCTGGTTGTTTGTGCATGTGTGTACCCATGATGAGTATCGCCACTGCTCTGACCTTTCCACCCCCTGTTTGTGTGTGTGTGTGTGTGTGTAATTGTTTTTGTATGCCTGTGTGTGTGTGTGTGTGTGTGTGTGTGTGTGTGTGTGTGTGTGTGTGTGTGTGTGTGTGTGTGTGTGTATTTGTGTGCGAGAGAGAGGGAGAAAGAGCGAGGTTAGGAGAGAGCAGGCCACTACGGTCCTCTGCTGTCAAGTGATTTTGGTTTGGCTGAACTGTTGGCTCACACTTTGCCAGCAGTCAGCCAGCAACCTACCAACACAGCCGCAGAGAGAGAGAGAGAGAGAGAGAGAGGAGAGGGAGAGGAGAGGGAGAGGGAGAGGAGAGAGAGAGAGAGAGAGAGAGAGAGAGAGAGAGAGAGAGAGAGAGAGAGAGAGAGAGAGAGAGAGAGGTCCCTTAATTTAAAACCAAATTCCCTTAGTGCACCACAAAACAAAAGCACTGGAATAAAACGATTTTATTACAATATATGACATAATATGTAACTTTATTACATTATAATGAGGAAAACACAAATTACAAAACCTATTTGTAAAAAGAGTGATCTCAAGCAAGTACCTTGTGATTACAACTCACCACCAAGCTTTTATAACGTGAGAACACACACCATCTATGGTGAAGTGTCATGGCAGATGAAGAAGATGGACAGCTGAGTTGTTAAAAACAAAGAAGGGAGGAGGGAGTAATGAAACAGGAAATGCTCATCGGTATTAAACCTTTAAACGAGTCGA
>OLKM01002078.1:66151-73651 GCA_900291075.1 Melanogrammus aeglefinus | reverse complement strand
CTGTGTGTGTGTGTGTGTGTGTACGTGTGTGTGTGTGCGTCTGTGTGTGTCTGTGTGTGTGTGTGTCTGTGTGTGTGCGTGAAGGTGTCTGTGTGCCCAAGCGGAAGGAGATTGGCGAGTCAGCCTTTTACCCTTGGTGTGTAAGCTGCCGCAGAGACACATCTGATAGCATCTTCACCTCATCCCTTTCCTAAAGACAGCACACACATTCACGCCAGCGCACACTAACATAACAACACATTCACATATTTACATTCGACAGCACATCCCTGGTGGGTTTGGCTGTTGGTCGTCCATCACTGACTGCAAATACCCTTTCACTGCAACACACACATACACACCAACATGCTGACTGCATACTACGCATTTTTGCTGCAACAGACCCTGCAGTGGTCAGTGACTGTTTCATCCTTACGTCTGGGGAACCCGCCTACGTCCAATAGATTGCCGGTACAGCAATTATACAATCCTGCTGAACGTTTTCAGCTACACATGTGAGGTACTTGTCTTTTAAAGTGATTTGCTAGGCTTTAGGAAGTAGACACCCAGGTTGTAATTGCTCTTAAAGGGCATCCGCGATGCAGACATTAAACTCTCTGATTCCCCATCAGAGGGACCGTAATAGATCTTTGTGCACCGCTGGTAAACTGTATTGACTAGAGCCTGTGGAGCAGTTCCTTTTCTCTTTTTGGCTAATGATATTTTCAATAGAGAACAAAGCCTGCCTTACGTTTTATTGACAGAGCTGACTGACACTGAAACATCTACCTACTACTACTGCTATAACTAAGACTACATATACTAACATTTGTTGTGATACAACTAGGCTACTTATACTGCTAAGTCTACTGGTACTATGAGTCAGGTTGCATTTCTAAATTAAACTATTAATACCAACAATAGTACTGATAATATTAGTTACAGTATATTTGTAATAAAACACTTTCAATAAAGATTTCATTAAAGTCCCATTAAAACCTTAGAAAACCTATTCTGCTTAAACGCTTTATAAAGAGTTTCTCAAAGAAATGCCTCATGGAATTTCAGATGCTATACAAATTATTATAACTCATCAGTAAAGCCGCTTTCACACTATATCCGTCTGTTGATGGGGCTCTCTCGCAATGCATTGTGGGTCTGTCCGTTCTGTCAGCTCCGTGGCCTGTGTCAAGAAGTTGAGATTTGTTTTACTTTTCAGGCAACAACGGATCCGTCGGCCAATCAGATTGTGTTATGCAAATATACAGCCTATACACTGTCCAATGAAATCACCTTTGTAGTACAACCCGGGAAGACGCATGGATACGTGTCTGTCCGTCGACGGACGGAGGCAGTGTGAACGCGGTGTAACTGACATCTAGAACAGTGGGTCTCTGATAAAGAGGGTGAATATTGACATAATGACCAGTAGTGTTCTCTTCTCACACATCATCTCGGAGACGATGTGGTATTCCCACGAAGGTCAGATGTTTGGTCAGGATCCCAGCATGGCCGGCCGCCTGCAAACCTACCCTGCTGGTAGGAGGTGACCATAGTATGAGACAAAACGGCAGATTTCTAAATAATATTTCTCGCAGTTTGTCTTCGACGAACCGTGGCAAGAGACGACCAGATGCCAGGGTGTGTGTGTGTGTGTGTGTGTGTGTGTGTGTGTGTGTGTGTGTGTGTGTGTGTGTGTGTGTGTGTGTGTGTGTGTGTGTGTGTGTGTGGAAGGGCGGGGGTAACGGTCAGGGAAATAGCAGAAGGAAATTATTGTTATTCCACAATTAAATTATATATACTGTGTGGAATCACCCCTGACAGCTCTGACTGTGGCAGCTCTACTGACCTGTGCGCGTGCGTGTGTGTGTGTGTGTGTGTGTGTGTGTGTGTGTGTGTGTGTGTGTGTGTGTGTGTGTGTGTGTGTGTGTGTGTGTGTGTGTGTGTGTGTGTGTGTGTGTGTGTGTGTGTGTGTGTGTGTGTTTGTGCATGTGTGCATGTGTGCGTGTGTGTGTGTGTGTTTGTGCATGTGAAAGCAGTGAAACACAATCTTTTTCACCAAGGCTGTGGAGGCAACTCTGGCAGGCAGGCAGGAAGGAACTAGAAAAGAAAGAAGGAAAGAAATAGATTTGTTAAAAGCAAGCGAGTATTATATGGCTATTTTTCGGAGGGGGAGTTATGGTTAAGGCACAGCTGGTTGCACTAGTTGGGTCGATTCTTGGATTGTTTTGGAGGCCGTACATAAAGGAACGCTGTTGGTCTTGTGGTTCATATTAGAAGATAAACGTTGTACCATTGTGACCCCAAAGTTGTCGATTCTGGCAAAACAATTCAACACAATATGCCAATAATTACTGAGGTCCAGCTGGAGAGAGTGGATATCCTAAATTATTCAGATAAATAACCTTGTGATGGGAAAGACAATATTATTGAAAATAGTGTGCTTTTGTGTGTGTTGGGGTGTTTGTGTGTGTGTGTGTGTGTGTGTGTGTGTGTGTGTGTGTGTGTGTGTGTGTGTGTGTGTGTGTGTGTGTGTGTGTGTGTGTGTGTGTGTGTGTGTGTGTGTGTGTGTGTGTGTGTGTGTGTGTGTGTGTTTGTGTGTGTTTGTGCGTGTGCGTGTGCGTGTATGAGTGAGTTGGTGCGTGCATCAATGTCAGGCTCGGAGCAGAGGGTAAAGCCAGTGGCAGAAATAAGAACAATAAAGAACAAAAACAATAATATTGGTTTACTCTCTTCCAAAATAAAGACAGAGATCCCGAGGAAGTTATCCAACATGGGAAGAATAGTGACAGGGGACACGCATTAACGAGACAAAGGGAAGAAGAGCAGTTCACGGGGGTCAGGGTGATGACAGTCAAAGCTACTTCATCGGGACATCATCAGTTCTACAGTGTGTTCCTCTGCCACAGTGTGTCTCTGATGCTGTAGTAGCTACTTGGTGTGCGTTGTGTCTTTTTCGTTTTCCAATGCCAAAGGTTGTCATGTAACTTTTTTAAAGAGATTTCTTTCAACAGGAACGTTGATTGTGTACTTTACTTTACAACCAGGTTAATTGAACCGTTTGGTTTGTGTGAACTCCAAAAGAGTTTGAATTCTTTTTGACAGCAGTGATATTCCAACCCTTGCGTCCCCCTTTGTCTTGGGTTGACCAGTTCTAGGGGAAGGTGCTGACGGAGATTTGAACCTATGTTTTGGGGAGTCATGCGTCATTGCCTCACCACCAAACCAAACTTTGGCAGCACAAGAACATTTTTCTAACAATACGTGTTTTTCTCTCCCTTTTCCATGTTCTCTCTCTCTCTCTCTCTCTCTCTCTCTCTCTCTCTCTCTCTCTCTCTCTCTCTCTCTCTCTCTCTCTCTCTCTCTCTCTCTCTCTCTCTCTCTCTCTCTCTCTCTCTCTCTCTCTCGTGATCCAGCACCCTCAACAATAACAACATCACCCTCATCCCGCTGTCCAGCTTCAACCACATGCCAAAGCTGCGGACACTGTGAGTGATGCACGCACACACACACACACACACACACACACACACACACACACACACACACACACACACACACACACACACACACACACACACACACACACACACACACACACACACAAATAACTCATGACACATCCTGTGTGCAACAATCTCGTCATCATAATAAGTGTAGTATTTATCTTTTGTTCCATGGCAATGATTAACTCCCTGACCATTAATGTCTCACAGACACACACACACACGCACACACCCCCCCCCCCCCCCCATGTACAATACTTCACACCGCAACAAAGGACGGTTCATCTGACCCGTTGCGGCTAGCTGGTCAGCTATACATATAAAATATACATCTATACGAAACTAAGAGTTGAGTGGGAACCCCCTCCCCTCAGCCACCCCTCCCCCCGGCGCTGGGCACATGTTCCCATTGACTGCCGGGCCGCAGTCCCGAGCTGCTGCTAGTCAGAGCGACACCGAGTAATATCAGCACACGGTGTTCAGCGTTCGACATCCTGTTTCTGACTCAGCGCAGACGCTGAGTGTAGTGATGTTCAGTACCGGGGGAGTCAGACGCCAATATTCCATATCGTTGGCTCAGCAGCAGATCGCCATAGTGCTAGCAGTGGATCTGTAGCTTGGATGTGTAGCTTTCCCTGGTTGCAGACCTGTTTCTGTTCTGTCTATTCTATATTTTTCCAAATTCCAAATTTTTCAATTTTGTTTCATCTGTTTTTATGGTTTGTAAGGTGTCCAATAAATCAGCTTGTCCCTGTTAGCACCTTCTCTCTGTCTGTCTGTCTGTCTGTCTGTCTGTCTGTCTGTCTGTCTGTCTGTCTGTCTGTCTCTCTGTCTCTCTGTCTCTCTCTCTCTCTCTCTCTCTCTCTCTCTCTCTCTCTCTCTCTCTCTCTCTCTCTCTCTCTCTCTCTCTCTCTCTCTCTCTCTCTCTCTCTCTCTCCCTCTCTCCCTCTCTCCCTCTCTCCCTCTCTCTCTCTTTGTCATAGTTATGTTAATCATAATACTCCCCCCTTGGTTTCTTACATTTAGAAACCTCCAACAAATATGAAATGATTGGACCCCCTGTGTGTTTTTGTGTGTGTGTGCTTTGTTAGGAAGAAACATCTGAAACGCACACTGAATGAAACACACAACACACACACCCTTGAGCCCAAATAATCGCATATAATTCACAGTGAAGTACACACACAAACAATCCCAATCTAACACACACGCACGCACACACACACAACACACGCACACACACACACACACACACACACACACACACACACAACACGCACACACACACACACACACACAACACACACACACACACACACACACACACTAAATTCGACTCAACCCCCTGCTCGTTTCCATTCAGCCTGGCCTTGTCAGTAATTATGGCAGAGCCGGGGGTGGGCTGGGACGTGGCTATCTCCTGGCAGGGGTGGGACTATAAACTGGATTGATAATGGGAAAGACTGCATAAAAGCTACTGCCCCTGCTGCTAGCATCAATGAGCCCATCTCGGTTCCCTAACAGGATCTGTCCCCTGCTTTATTACCCACTGAGACCTCTCGTCTGAACTACGAGGCGGCCTGGCGGGATACACCTCACAAAATAGTCTCTTACTGTCTCTTTTCTTGTTGCCCGCTCCCTTCACTTTTCCTCTTATCTGTCTTCATCTCCCCCCTTTCGCTATTCCTCTCCCTTTCCCCTTCTCTCTCCCCCAAACTCTCGTGTTCTCCTTCTCTTCATCGTAATCGTAAGTTCCAACCACCATCTCGCTCTTCATCCCTCTCTTTCCTTCCATCTATTGGATGTCACCTTTTTTAAATGGCTGTACTGCCGAATACAGTGTGTTAATATGTGTGCATGTCTGTGCACGCACGTTTTTGTGTGTGTGTGTGTGTGTGTGTGTGTGTGTGTGTGTGTGTGTGTGTGTGTGTGTGTGTGTGTGTGTGTGTGTGTGTGTGTGTGTGTGTGTGTGTGTACGTTTGAAGCAGGCAAGGTTCACACAAAGCAATATCTAATCTGGTTTGAATTAGATTTACAATACATGTATCTAAAGCCACATTTAAAAAGCCTACATTTGTCCCATTCACTGTCAAAGGTGACAGGTTTATGGAACACGCACAGAAACACACACACACAGACACACACACGCAGAACCCAGATACGCTCACTGACTACTTAAACACAAACCTGTCCTGTCTAACTCTCTCTCTCTCACTCCCTCTCCTTCCTTTCGTCAAGTCGTCTCCACTCGAACAGCCTCCACTGTGACTGTCACCTCTCTTGGCTCTCTGATTGGCTCAGAGCAAGGCGGGGCTTGGCTCCCTTCACCCAATGCATGGCCCCGGCCAACATGAGAGGCCTCAACGTACCCGACGTACTAAAGAAGGACTTTGTCTGCAACGGTGAGTTACGGCATTTTCTACCACATTACCCGTCATCAAAACCAAATGAACCAGCGAGCACACGGGCCATGTGACTCAGCTCACCTCAACGCAGATGCCTGCAAACTAAGATGTCGGACATTAACATTAATGCTCACTGCTGCTTACTACCTCCTGGGCTTCTGATAACAGTTACTACAGCTGGAGTTTGTGATAAGTGTGTTGAAAATAACACACCCCAAACGCATAGCTGCACAAGCTGTCGGTTGCAGAAAAAACACACATGCACGCACAAACACAATCCCTCTATCTCTTCACACTGACACACACACACACAAACACACACAATTGGCATCAGCAGAACACAGAGCCGTAAACCTGCCAGTGTCTTTATAGTGGTTCGCATTAAGCCTAGCGGTGGATGGCTAACAGCGGCTAAGATGAGCCGCGGCAGCGCTATCAAGGTCGGGCAGCACAGCAGAGCCTCGCTTCATTTAAATCCAGAAGAGAATCAGTTAGGGGGGGATGTTATTAACTGGTGGCCGTTATCGCCGCCCCCCCACCCACCCTATAGGACCTGTGTTGTACTCTACAGGCCAGGACCTGCACAGACCGGTCAGCCTGTTTGTGTGTGGACATTAAACATGGACAACATATACACACAATAAAATGCCCTATCTCTGACTTTTACCCAGTTTTTCCTTTTTGTCTTTGCTTTGGATAATGACTGCACTGGTATAAACATTTGTTCAGATTTGCTCAAATTATAAATGTGAAATGGGAAAATGTTATATGTGGAAACAAAACATGCTCGCACTTCACCTGCTGCAGGTCCTGCCCAATCAGAGCCCAGGACCTGTGTGCCCCAGGTGGCTGTGTGTCCGGCCAGCTGCAGCTGTAACAACAACATTGTGGACTGCAGACGGAAGGGTCTCACCGACATACCTGCCAACCTGCCCGAGGCCACCGTCGAAATGTAAGGCCAGACATCTCATCTTCATAATCACCTCTCTCTCTCTCTCTCTCTCTCTCTCTCTCTCTCTCTCTCTCTCTCTCTCTCTCTCTCTCTCTCTCTCTCTCTCTTCTCTCTCTCTCTCTCTCTCTCTCTCTCTTCTCTCATCTCTCTCTCTCTCTCTCTCTCTCTCTCTCCATCTCTCTCTCTCTCCCCTCTCCTCCCTCCCTCCCTCCCCCCCCTTCCCTCCCTCCCTCCCTCCCTCCCTCCCTCTCTCTCTCTCTCTCTCTCTCTCTCTCTCTCTCTCTCTCTCTCTCTCTCTCTCTCTCTCTCTCTCTCTCTCTCTCTCTCTCTCTCTCTCTCTCTCTCTCTCTCTCTCTCTCTCTCTTTCTCTCACTTTTATCCATGGTGACATGGTGAAATCAGATGCATGTTATGAATGACCAGGTAGGTGGTTAGGTATCTTGCTGCCTGATTAGATTGCAGATACTGGGGTTGGAAACCTTCCAGCACAGAATCAAAACACCCACCATCCTACCTTAAAAGTTAAAAGCTTATTTTTTTCAATTAAATGACTGATAGAGAGGAGAAAGATGAGACTGGAAATATTGCTCGTCTTAATGATGATTGTTAATTTATTGCAGCTGGTTTGAGGGCATAACTGTTCTATTTCTGATTAATT
>OLKM01002078.1:45000-50000 GCA_900291075.1 Melanogrammus aeglefinus | reverse complement strand
AGAGAGCAGAGAGGTAAGCAGGTGGCAGAAAGAAAAATGAAGGAAGAGGAATATGAAATGAAAATGGAAACTTTTCTTATCTGTGTGTGTGTGTGTGTGCGTGCGTGCGTGCGTGTGTGTGCGTGCGTGCGTGCGTGTGTGTGTGTGGTGTGTTTGGAGGACAGAGAGGAAGATAGAGATGAGCATGGGAGTTGATTTATTGGAGAGGAAATTGCTAACCATCTAGCGGTGTCACTAACAATATAGATTAGACCAAACTCATTACTATGTACCAGGACCCATCCCTTCTCTCCTCCCTCCTCTCTTTTATTTCCTCTCCTCCCCCTAGCTAACGTCCTGCCCTCCCTCGGCTCTCCATCCAATCCTTTCTGTGTTCTGGACTCTTCTTCTGGTCTATCTCCTCTCCTCTTCTCATCTCCTCATCCCTATCGTACCTCCTCTACCTCTCTTCTCCTCTCCTCTCTCCTGCCTCTACTTTCTTCTGCCTCTCTTCTCCTCTTTGGGCTTCTCCTCTTTTCTCCTGTCCCAATTTCTGTTTCATTTAGATTTGGGGCATTTAGCAGACGCTTTTACCCAAAGCTACTTTTTGTCCCAACAACAACGGTTCATACACACATTCACACACCGACGGCGGAGTCAACCATGCAAGGCTACAGCCAGCTTGTCAGGAGCAGTTACAGTTTAGGTGTCTTGCTCAGGGAGACCTTGACACAGGAGCCGGGGATCAAACCAACAACCTTCTGGTTAAAACTCTTCCGCTCTAACTCTGTCTCTAGTTAAGCCGACCCCAATGTACATTTCCTATCTTCAGCTCATCCATCTGTTCCTTAACTACTGTCTTCCCTAATGTCTCCTACTCCGTTTTCTGTCATCCCCCTCTCTCCCTCCATTCATTTCCTTTTGCACCGTGTTCCAAGATACCTTATCTTTACCTCTGTTCTGAGAACCCCCACACACCCTCCCTCGCTGACCCCCTCTAAACAGTCCATGCTCCCCCCCCCCCCCCCACTTGAGTTTCCTGTCCCTTCCATATCCTTGTCCAAGCCTATAAGAGGCAGCACTAAGCTGACAAGTTAGCTAGCTGTTGCGCGCCAAAGTTAGCCACCATTTCATAATGTTAAACCATGGGACCACGTCTTAATATTCCTTTCATTGGAACAAGACAGAGATCACTAGATTGTAACCACCGTTTTCATCGAATATGCTTGTCTGTGTGTGTGTGTGTGTGTGTGTGTGTGTGTGTGTGTGTGTGTGTGTGTGTGTGTGTGTGTGTGTGTGTGTGTGTGTGTGTGTGTGTGTGTGTGTGTGTGTGTGTGTGTGTGTGTGTGTGTGTTATAGTTTATCAGTAGATCAACCTGTGGAGATTGGATCTTTTAAATGGAAGGGACATTTAAATGTTATGAGTTAAAGTGACATGATTGATTTGTGCAATTAAAGCTGGAATGTGTGTGCCAGAGTCTTAGTAGATGCAAACAGATATAATAATGTGCATGTGTACAATAGTGTGTGTGTGTGTGTGTGTGTGTGTGTGTGTGTGTGTGTGTGTGTGTGTGTGTGTGTGTGTGTGTGTGTGTGTGTGTGTGTGTGTGTGTGTGTGTGTGTGTGTGTGTGTGTGTGTGTGTGTGTGTGTGTGTGTGTGTGTGTGTGTGTGTGAATCAAACATTAATAATCTGAGTTATGAATGTATTTTTCTCGACTAGACACATTTGGGTGCTTTTGATTTCTTCATATAGAAACCTGAGCAACAACAAACTGCGAGACATCCGTGAGGGTGCGTTTGATGGGGCCGTCGGAGTCCTGGAGTTGCTGCTGACAGGAAACAAACTCACCGGACTTCAAGGACGCATGTTCAGAGGACTCACTGGACTGAAAACCATGTGAGTGGTTTGGTAGATGCACACGCATGCAAGCACACACTCATGATCTTTTGCATATACAAACCTCAACCAAGGTTGAAAATCCAGTAAAACCCTTCAGTGTAGGCTATATATGGCACACATATATGTCAAGCTAAACGCAAGGACAAAATGAAAGGATAAATGTATGATACACTTTTGTGTCAAGTGGCTATATACATCAGCTAGCAATACAGCCTAGCCATAGATGAGAGTTTAAGTTATCTCCATCTGACATAGAAGATTTGTAACCGATGTTGCGCCTGAGCAGGGTCACGTTCACTGCTAACAGAATCAAAGGGTTAGCGTAGGCTACTGTCTGCCTGGGCTAGCTAATGAGCCTGCTATGGCTCTCCTGAACGGCATGTGTACCTTCAAATGACTACCTAATGGTATGATTTTTGTTTATGCTAGCTAATGACTGAGTAATGCTATCATAGCTATGGCAGGATTAGGTTAAGAGGCTCCTTGTTCCAGTAATAGCTGCTCTAAGTGAGTTAGCGTATCCCAGAGATAGCTAATGCTAACTAACGTATTTAGCCTCATGTCTGCATGTCAAAAGCTAATGCCACATTACAGGCTGTGCTAGTCATGGAGGGTCTGGTTTCAGAATATCTCCTCTGGCCATCTTTCATGGCTCATATCTTTGTCATCTTTGTATTTGGTTTGTTTAACATAGTAGGACATTCAATTTTGTCATTGCTTTTCTCTAAAAACAATTAAAAGGCTGTGAAATTAAATTGCAAACATAAACATGCAACTTTGTTTGTGCTATTATAGCTTGTTCCTTGCAATAGCACAAACCTCAGCCTCAGCTTGTGAGCAGTGGTTTAACAGACACAATGTATGAGACATATAATTAAATGCTGTAGGCAGCTAAGTGGATGTAACCTGTGTGTTCTTCCAGGATGCTGCGCAGCAACCAGATCAGCTGCATTGATAACGCAACCTTCACCGGGCTGAGCTCGGTGCGTCTGCTGTCGCTGTACGACAACCAGATCTCCAGCCTCGCCCCGGGAGCCTTCTCATCACTGCACTCTCTCTCCACCATGTAAGGGTCTTTCTCTCCCTTCATTTGTCTTCTAATCTCACTCCATTACTCACCCTCTGTCTCTCCCTCTCCCGGTGCTATCTCCTGTTCTCTCTCTCCTTCCGTCTCCCCTTTGTCCTGTTTGTCTCGCTGAGGGACGTATCCAACCCGATTTCACACATAAGACACACACACACACACACACACACACACACACACACACACACACACACACACACACACACACACACACACACACACACACACACACACACACACACACACACACACACACACACACACACACACACTCAGGCCCTCTGGAGCTGTAGTTCTCATGGGCATCATATCTACTAGGTTGGGTGGATTCCTGGGCAGCTATTATCAGTACGTCCCCTATAGTTCAGGGTCTGTCCACACAGCACACTGACACACAAATATCCACGCACCCACACACTACCGTAGAAGTATACACATACACAGATACAGATATCAGTGTGTGTGTGTGTGTGTGTGTGTGTGTGTGTGTGTGTGTGTGTGTGTGTGTGTGTGTGTGTGTGTGTGTGTGTGTGTGTGTGTGTGTGTGTGTGTGTGTGTGTGTGTGTGTGTGTGTATGGTTCCTCAGTATTCTGACCACCCAGAAGCGGACGTTCTGAATAAATAACGCTGTCGGCTCAATAAATCGTTTCTGATTGATGTTTTTATTCTTTCAACTCCTGAGGTTGGCCCCTCCCTCTCTCCTCAGTAATCCATCCTCTGTTTCCATCCATCTCTTCTATCTATCTTCCGCCCGGTGCCCGCGGTTCCCCCCCCAACCCCGCTCTTAGCTCTTTTTACTCAAGAGAAAGAGAGAAGGAGAGAGGGGGAGAGAAGAGAGAGAGAGAGAGAGAGAATAAGCAAAGGCAGATCATTACAATATAGATGAATGCATGGCCAGAGCAAAGCTTTGCTCAGTCAGAGTGTGATTATCTGTCCGTGAAATCAATGGTGGAGGTTGTTTCTCTGGTTTTCTTTCCTTAGATTTCTTCCTTTAGTTTCCTCCCCTCCCACTCTCTGAACCTACCCGCTAACTCTTTCAACCCATGCCTACTCTCAACATACTAAATCTAACTCCAACATAGAGGGCAACTTCTGATCTTCCTCCTTTGACCTGCTTGAAATGGCAATCAGATTAGAGCTTTGTTGGACGTTGTAAATCCAAGGAAGTGTAAACACCATGGCTTTCTTCCGTCTCTTCAGTGGTGTTATGAGTTAAAACGCATTGAACCCCCTTTTGTTGGCCGGCGGTATTCCAACGCAAAACCTAGCATCCACCAGTTTGATTGACACTCATGCGTTGACCACCTAACTCTTATCCCTCAAGATATCTTTCAATACAAATTCTTACTGAACAAACACCTCAACTGTTGACACAGGAACCTTCCTCAGTGGTTTTGCCACCTATGTAGTGTTGAGAATGGACGCAATGCTCTTTTCCCAAATGCCCTCTCCCTTTTTAATGCTTCCTTTACGGGCGATCCTCGATGGATGTTCTATGTATAATTGAATTAGTACAACACTTACGGTGGCGAGAGAGGCCTTGGCTTTGGGAATGTATTTCTGCACACTAAGGTGAGGTCATTATTGGGGAATGAGGAGATAACGTGTCCCTATCTAAATCAGGACACCATTACCGGCACCAAGGCACTGATTCAGCTGTTTGAGTCCAGCCAAGGCAGATTCCTCCCGCTGCAAATCCTCTGCACGTTTTATAGACCCTCTCTGCAAGGCTTTGTAATGTACTGACACCCAAAGGTGTGGATATACTCCGAAAAGTCCTGCTTCCATTTCATGGAGTTTATTAAATAAATTAGTCGGTTTGTCTTTGTTTTGAAGTCTATTTCTGCAGCCCTTAATCACAGTTACTGTCTCAAAGGGCTTCACAGGCCCACATTATAGAACACCACATCTAAACCTAAGCCTTGGAAAGGAAAGGAATTACTCCCTAAATCTGAAGGAGGAAATAACCCTTGCGAAAGAACGGTGAAGTGGGAAGCACTTCTTCAAGGGATGGTTGGGAGGCAGAAGGTGTTGAA
>OLKM01002078.1:27500-35000 GCA_900291075.1 Melanogrammus aeglefinus | reverse complement strand
CGCAGAGGACCGCTCCATCTGTCAGAGCCCCCCGGTTAGGTCAGATGTGTAGAGCCACTATCTGCTCTTGAGTCTAGTGCTGGGATGGTGGGTGTGTGTGTGTGTGTGTGTGTGTGTGTGTGTGTGTGTGTGTGTGTGTGTGTGTGTGTGTGTGTGTGTGTGTGTGTGTGTGTGCACACGTGCGTGTGTGTGTGTGTGTGTGTGTGTGTGTGTGTGTGTGTGTGTGTGTGTGTGTGTGTGTGTGTGTGTGTGTGTGTGTGTGTGTGTGTGTGTGTGTGTGTGTGTGTGTGTGTGGGGGGGGTATGTGTGCTTTCCCTCACTAGGGCATTCATTCAAATGTGTTTGAATAGTCCACAGAAGCATCAATGGTGTAGGATTAAAGGAAGGAAAGACGAGGAGTTTAGAGAGAAGGAAGGAAATAGGAATACTTCAAGTGGTAAAGGAGAACTTGTTGTCCTTTGTTTGCGAGCCGAAGTCAGAGACCGGAGGGATGGAGAGTATAGCATTACCCCGCAAAGCTTATCTTGTAATTTAACACAATAGTTGTGTTGTGGTTACAAACCATAGTTCTCCAACATAACGTGCAAATTGAACTTGAATCCCAACTAATGTAATATATTAATTGGATTGAGTAGTTAAGGTTCCCCACACAAAGTCAAACTTCTGCAAACTCTTTAAGTAAATGTGTTTGATGTTTAATTTGAATATTAACCGTCACCTGGTTATATATTTCCTCTCTCATCCCTTTGGACCCCTCCTTCTCCTCTCTCTCTCTCTCTCTCTCTCTCTCTCTCTCTCTCTCTCTCTCTCTCTCTCTCTCTCCTCTCTCTCTCTCTCTCTCTCTCTCTCTCTCTCTCTCTCTCTCTCTCTCTCTCTCTCTCTCTCCTGTATCCTCTCTTCCTCTCCCATCCTCTGCCCCCTCTCCTCGTCTCCCTTCTCCTCCCCTCTCCTCTCCTCCTCCCTCCCCTGTTCCCAGGGTCAAAACTGTGAGGTGAGCATCAACAGCTGCCTGAGTTTCCCCTGTTCCAACGGAGGAACCTGTCACATCCAGCCCGGCCTGGAGGACCAGTTCAGGTAAAGTAACATCCTGGAGCCAAACCATGCATATTGTCACATTCACACACACAGACGCATACACACACGTGTGTGCGCACACACACATACACACACAAATATTGGTGAACACATCCCTGTGCATCAGCATTAGCATTTCCCCTGCTGCATGTTGAAATGCTTAGGAGACCCTGTAGGAGCAGGGGTGACTCAGATGTTGCCATTCGGGATGCAAGGTTAACTCTGCTGGTCCCAGGCCCATTAGCCGGGGGCCTTCCAGTCCTCAATCATACTCCCATCTGCAGGGACACACATAAATTACCGGCTAAATAATTGGCTTTGTCACTGCCATTGCACCTTGGCCATCCAGCACTAAGGAAGCCGCTCACTATGACTATGCCCAGTCTGATCCCCGCTGGCGTACATAAAGACACCAGGAGCCAGCTTACGCCCCCCCCACCCGCCTCCTCCCTTAAACACAGAAAGTGGTGAATAGGGGATAATTTTACGATGAGGCCAAAAACAGGACCTACGATCCATCTTAACGACGCAACCCCATATCGAATTTGCAGTTCTACACTCAGATGCACGCTCTCTCTCTGTGAACTGTGATTGTCTGTAGGAACCCCTTTGTTCCCTACAGTCTTGAGTATTATGAGTGAACCGCTGGTCATGAGCACCTTACCGGGATTCATCTTTGTCTACCTGGGCTGCTTAACAAGCCCTTTGCCCTTTGAAGCGCAGGGTATGCGACTGGCCTTTAGCGTCCTGCGTGGTAATGCTATTAGCATCTTAATGCTAACGCTAACACAGGTAGCATGGTATGGGCCACAGAATGCAAGAAAGAGGGAGAGAGTGTGAGAGAGGGAGAGAGAGACATAGCGAGAGGCCGAGAGAAAGGGAGAGAGTGAGATAGAGGTGGGGCCATGAATGATGGGGAGGGAGAGCTGAAATGAATAACTGGAAAAAAGACAGAGAAAAATCAGGAGAGGGAGAGGGGGCGAGGTACGAAGCAGCCCTCGGTGACATTTGAACGTATGATGTAATCACTTGTGGATGTCCAACACGTCCAATTAGCCGGGGATTTCTCATGTCTCCGTGGCAGGGACCCATTTGTCAACATATATGGTTTAAATGTCAGGGCTCCCATGTGATTGGGTGAGCGCTCACCTCTGACCCCACAGCCACAGCCTGCTGGTTGCCTCATATTCCCAGACCGACGTCTCTGAGGCTTTCCTTTACTTGGCTTTTTTCTGTCTCTCGGTTTCCCTGCTGTTTCGTTTTCTCCGCCTTCTCTTCCATCCCTCTCTTCCAGCCGGGCGGAGGCACACCACTATAGGAAGAGCTTTAACCATGCACTGGGCTGCTTCCTGTGGGTTATTTACGACAGTAGTTCTGGTTTATTAGACAGTTCCCAGGCACTTGGGAGAGGTGGTGTCTGAGTGTTTGAGTGAGTGAGACAGGAAGAAAAAGAAAGAAAGAATAAATTAAATAAAGGAAGGAAGAACAAAGCCGTGCATTAGGACTGTTATATTTCACTGTTAGTTGCGTTTATTTTGGAAGCTACCAGGAAGGCGAGGAAAAGCATTTAATAAAGAGTGTGTGTGTGTGTGTGTGTGTGTGTGTGTGTGTGTGTGTGTGTGTGTGTGTGTGTGTGTGTGTGTGTTTGTGTTTGTGTAGCTGTGCGTGTCCACCAGGCTTCGAAGGTCTGAGGTGTGAGGTGAACCCAGATGACTGTGAAGACAACGACTGTGAAAACAACTCCACCTGCGTGGATGGAGTCAACAACTACACCTGCATCTGCCCCCCCAACTACACAGGTATGCACATGCCAATTTGATCTTCATCACAGTAACAGTCTGAACAATCTGATTCCTCTGCAATCGACAAAGTCATCTGAGAAGCGCTCCCGACACACACGCATGCATTCATGTACACAGTAACGCACACACACACACACACACACACACACACACACACACACACACACACACACACACACACACACACACACACACACACATTAAACTAGCCCTGTATCCATCCGCTTAACTGGCCATAACTGCCCCTCGAACCACAGTAATCTGCACACCCAGAGCCATGCACCCACACACACACCTGTCTGTGTGCGTCCGTCTGTCTGCGACTGTGTGTGTGTTGATGTGTGGTTGTGTGTTGTGTATTTGGCTTGGGGACTGGGGATTATCTATCAGAGGCCTCATCTGACTGACACATTTATTGACCAGTGTTTTTTTCTGTGGGTTCCTGTTCGATTCAATTTAACCTCTCTTTTAACCGCTCTTTATTCTTGTATCTCCGTCTATCCTTCCTACTGCACATGTATACATAGTTTCTTGTATCTCATCCTTACCTTCTTTCTGCTCATTCAAAATGGGTTCTTGCATCTGCTCCTTAATTTCTTTCTGCACATTTAAAAATGATTTTTGTTCTCCTCCTTTCCTTCTTTCTACTAATTTGTTTTCCATGGCTCCTCTTCGAAGTCACCATGACTTCACACACAGGTTATCTTATACAGATATATATATATACTCCAGCTAGCACTGTTAAAGCTTCTATACGTCAGGGAGGAAGGTTGTTGACCAATCCAGAGGAGCACAATTTGTTATGTCACGAGTGGATTGAACCTCTCATGTTGGTCTTTGAATGACACTTCAACGACGAGGGAATTGATGACGATAACCTGTGAACACTTCAACGACGAGGGAATCGATGACGATAACCTGTGACAAATCTCTCTCTCGCTCTCTCTGCCTTTCTCTAGGAGACCTCTGTGACGAGGTGGTGGACCCTTGTCTTCAGGGGTTTGATCCCTGCCTCCATGACTCCAAATGTGTACTCTCCGGTCGCACATACAGGTAAATCACAAATCAAATCTCAAATCGAGGGCCATGGGGGCTCAAAGTGTGCTTATGTAACTTGTCAGAGTTGTATCATGTAAAAAGAGATAAACTATTAGGAATTCATTAATGAAACACACATTTTGAGAGAAAGACTGTAATTAAAGTCATAAGAATATAGTAACGCGCATATATATTATAAACTTGACGACTTTGATTGTTGTGTTTTGATGGTTGCGTTCTTTGTTGGAAGTCTAAATTTGTAAAATATAAATGATTCTACCGCTTGAGAGATTTTTAAACATAGTTGGTTTGTTAATATTTAACACATCTGTGACATCCACTGCAACCTTTAGCTTCACATTTGATCATGTTTTTCTCAATATCTCAATACTGCCGTCTAGTGGTCAGTGAGTGTATTGGTCCTTTAATGATAAGAGCTGCATGTGTTGCAGGTGTGAGTGCCTTCCCGGCTATGTGGGGCAGCACTGTGAGCAGGACTACAACGACTGTCTGGAGAACAAGTGCCAGCACGCCGCAGAATGTGTGGACGCCACAAACGGATACACCTGTGTCTGCAAGGAGGGCTTCAGGTGAGCCCGCAACCCCTACGCAACACAGAGAGGACACGATATACAAAGACACACCGATACGCAGACATGCACGTACGCTGATGTACAAATGCTGACACAGTACTGATGGGATCAATGAAAGCGTGACATTTGATTGAAGGATTATTGGTAGTTGGTTTGACCTATCCTTTGCCCTCTTTCATGTAGTCCGTTGTCTACATCCGCAAAACCAGACGCGCTGGCTCTCAAATTTAATGGGATGTTAATCTGAAAATGTTACAAACTTAAATCGTGTTTAATGCACACACAATGCAGCCCTCCCAACATACACTAGGAAGGTATTTATGATAGGTATATATATACTTAAATATATATGTACATACATATATTATATATATATATATATATACAAAGTCAAGATCTAAAAATGCAAACAGACATACGGCTACATATATATATATATACAAAGTCAAGATCTAAAAATGCAAACAGACATACGGCCACAAAGGCAAATACACAGATGGTCTTCATTATTAAACACTTGACTGTCTAGACCCAATTTGGGTGTGTGTAGGTGATTTTGTTTGTGTTTGTATGTGCGTGTGTGTGTGTGTGTGTGTGTGTGTGTGTGTGTGTGTGTGTGTGTGTGTGTGTGTGTGTGTGTGTGTGTGTGTGTGTGTGTGTGTGTGTGTGTGTGTCTCTGTGTGCGCACGTGTGTGAGTGCAGCAGATGCCCCTCCATGTGGCTAATTATATCTGAGACTGTTGGCTTGGCTTGTGGATGAGGGAGACAGAGACAAATTCATCTCAATCTCGACGTGAGAGAGAGAGAGAGAGAGAGAGAGAGAGAGAGAGAGAGAGAGAGAGAGAGAGAGAGGAGGGAGAGAGGGAGAGGGAGGGAGGGGGGAGAGAGGAGAGAGAGAGAGAGAGAGGAGAGAGAGAGAGAGAGGGGAGAGAGAGAGAGAGAGAGAGAGAGAGGGAGAGGGAGAGGGAGAGGGGGAGGGAGGGAGGGAGAGGGCGAAGTCAATCTTATTAAGTTGTAGCCGGAGCTAGCCCTGAATATTACCAGGGTGCAGACTTAGCCCTAATTAGTCATTAGTGCTCAGCTATAAATTGTAACAAGCCTTCAATAGTAAAGGTAAGCTAAATTATTGGAAGTATCTAAATCAATCTTTCTATTAGTTGTACACGTTTATTTTCATAAATTTTGAATGTAATAAGACTAGCCTATTGGTGGTAGATGATGGTAGCTGATATTAAGTTTGTGTTTCCTTTCTAATAACAATTTCTCACCCTCTCCTGCAGTGGGCTGTTCTGTCAGAATCCTCCACCAATGATACTGCTTCAGACCAGTCCCTGCGACCAATCAGATTGCCAGAACAGCGCGCAGTGCATAGTGGTGGCCGGGGAGCCTGTGTGCCGGTGCCTGCCCGGTTTCTACGGCAATAAATGCCACAAGATGGCCACCGCTCACTTCCTGGGCCGGGACGCCTACGTGGAGCTACCCAGCACAAGGCTCCGCCCATCTGCTCACATCTCACTCCAGGTGCGTGAACACGATGATGACTGTTGAATACAGTTATCAATACGGGGTCAGGATAGTGTGCTGGTTACTTAGTCTACTGGTCTGCTATCAGAAAGGGTTAAAAAGAGACACACTAAATACAATGTTCTGATGTGATGCAGATGTTTGTGTTGCTATAAGATGGAGATCCAACCACAGGGTAGTAAGACGTTGTGCCAACACAGCAAATATCTGCTGCCACAGACTCTGGTACTGTGGTACACAGGACACAAACACACACATGCACACACCACACACGCACACCACACACACACACACACACACACACACACACACACACACACACACACACACACACACACACACACACACACACACACACACACACACACACACACACACACACACACACACACACACACACACACACACACACACACACACACACACACACACACACACACACACACACACACACACACACACACACACACACACACACACACACACACACACACACCACACACGCACAGCACACACACATGCACAGCGCCCGTGTCAAGGAACACAACACACACACTACACACACTAACACAGTATTGAATTGCACACAAAACACAACCTACAGAGCACACACACACACACACACAACACACACAACACACACACACACACACACACACACACACACACGAACACACACACACACGCACACACCACCCCCCCCCCCACACACACACACTAACACACACTAACACAGTATTGAATGCACACAAACACACCTACAGAGCACGCACACACACACACATACACACACGCACACAGACAGTATTCAAACACACACAGCGTTTAGAGGGAGTGCAACTGGTCCCAAAAAAAACCCAGCCATAGGGAGACACTGGGAGAGCAACCAGGGAGGCGGAGGCCTAATAGATATTTAACACCTGTTTGTGGTTCTCTGACCGAGGGCAAGTGTGTGTGTGTGTGTGTGTGTGTGTGTGTGTGTGTGTGTGTGTGTGTGTGTGTGTGTGTGTGTGTGTGTGTGTGTGTGTGTGTGTGTGTGTGTGTGTGTGCCTCTCAGTTTGTCTTGTGTGGGATTTCAAGTTTGTGTGAGTGTGTGTTTGTCTGTGTGATTTTAAGTGTGTGCTCTACCTTTCCTGCCAAGAGTTTTTCGAGCTCCGTGCCAAGACGTTTGAAACTCAACCAAGAGTCTCGAGAGAGAGAGAGAGAGAGAGAGAGAGAGAGAGAGAGAGAGAGAGAGAGAGAGAGAGAGAGAGAGAGAGAGAGAGAGAGAGAGAGAGAGAGAGGGAGCATGAAAAAATGAAACAACCATGGCACTCTATAAATCATTTTCTCTCCCTCCCGCCCTCCTTCCCACCCTAGGATGTTTCTGTCTCACACTTTCCCTTCCTCTTACCCTCTATGTCCTCTGTCTTTCTGTTCCTGCTAAACAGCCCTCACCCATCTCTCCCTCACCCATCTCTCCCCCACCC
>OLKM01002078.1:0-25000 GCA_900291075.1 Melanogrammus aeglefinus | reverse complement strand
GGAGGGATGGTTAGAATTGAAGAGAGACGGAGGCCATCTCTGTCTCTGTCCGTTTTGTCATTGGCTCTTATCGACTTCTGCCTCTTTTTATGTCTGCCCTAAGCTAGAGAGAGAGAGAGAGAGAGAGAGAGAGAGAGAGAGAGAGAGAGAGAGAGAGAGAGAGAGAGAGAGAGAGAGAGAGAGAGAGAGAGAGAGAGAGAGGTGAGTGGTGAGAGAGAGAGAGAGAGAGAGAGAGAGAGAGAGAGAGAGAGAGAGAGAGAGAGAGCGAGAGAGAGAGACAGAGGATCGATGAAGATAAAAGAAGAGAGGTAGGGGAGATAGAAGGGGAGAGAGGGGGTGAGTGAGGGGGAGAGGCGAAGGGGAGAGGATCGAGAGATGCCAGATTCGATAGCAGGCATTGTGCTATGCTAAACAATGACTTAAGACAATGAATTTTCATGTTCAGAAGCATCAAGCCGTGCTTCCCATCAGCCAGAACTGCCTCGTAACGTCACCTTAGAAAGACAAGTTGTCACAAGAGACGGAGAGGATAGGAGGCTGGATGCCATAAGTTAGGACAGGGACGAAGGGGTTTTGCATAAGAACAAACTTGCAGTGTTTAAGCTACATTTACATTAATTATTACACGGCTCTATTGAATGCTGCTCTCTGATTGGTCCAGCGCTGCGTTCTGCGGTCTGTTATTTCTGTATAACGGACCGTCGTCATGTATAACGGACCGTTGCTAGGGACAGCGTCATGTAAATAGAAACTTTACCGATCAATCCTTGTCACGTACACGTCCCATATCACAGGACAACTAATATAAATATGCTACTAAATAAAAACTTTACCGACGAATCCTTGTCGCTGCTGAATCATTGTGGGTTATTATCTATTGTTTATTATTTATTTCACTCGTAAAGCCGTGTAATAAGCGGGATAATGTATGGACAGGTTGTATGGAACGGTCCATACAACCTGTCGGGGTTTATTTCTCCATAACAACCTCCGAACTATACATTATCCCTTACATATATATACAATGGAACTGTGAGGCACAGCTGCATCAAGGTTGGCTTTGTATTCGTCAAACTATTTTACAACGTCTTCCGTATTCACGCTTGCAAGCGACCCAGCCGTGACAACCCTTTATGAGTGTTTCCGTGTTTCACGCGTTGGGGAAGTGGTTATTTCCTTCAGACGCCCACGCCGGGCAAGAAGAGGACAGGAGGGAGGCAGGGAGGGGATGGAAAGGAGGAGGGGAACGTGATTATCTCCCGGGAACAGGTGGGAGTAGAGGAGTGGGCGCGGTCTGATGGAGAGGAGGAAGAGAGGACAAGTGTGTTAGAAGAGGGGGAGGAGAAGAGAGAGGGAAGGATGGATGGATGGATGGATGGAATGGGTGGATGGATGGATGGATGGATGGATGGATGTATAGATGATGCACGGGCAAACAGTGCAACAGAGGTGACAGCCGGATGGATATAGTTAGAGAGAGAGAAGAGAGAGAGAGAGAAGAGAGAGAAGAGAAGAAGAGAGAGAGAGAGAAGAGAGAGAGAGAGGATGAGAGAGGAGGAGAGAGGGAGAGAGCGACGAGGGAGAGAGAGAAGAGAGAGAGAGAGAGGGGGAGAGAGAGAGAAGGAGAGAGAGAGAGAGAGAGAGAGAGAGAGAGAGAGAGAGAGAGAGAGAGAGAGAGGGAGAGAGGGAATGGGAGAGAGGGAGAGGGGTGATGGAGGTTGTAATGGTTGAGAGGAAGGGCACGGCTGAGTGACAGGGTGGATGAGATGGGGAAGGGATGACATGGGATTGGAGCGCACCAGCAGAAGAGCAGAGGGGGAAAGTTAACCACAGAGTGAGTCAGGGAATTATCCCTGTCGGGTCGAGTTAGCTTGACATGGACCACGCCTGGGAGGGAGGGAGGGAGGGAGAGGAGAGGGGAGAGAGAGAGAGAGAGAGAGAGAGAGAGAGAGAGAGAGAGAGAGAGAGAGAGAGAGAGAGAGAGAGAGAGAGAGAGAGAGAGAGAGAGAAGGAGAGAGGGCGAGAGAGAGAGAGAGAGAGAGAGAGGAGAGAGAGAGAGAGAGAGAGAGAGAGAGAGAGAGAGAGAGAGAGAGAGAGAGAGAGAGAGAGAGAGAGAGATTATAGACCCAAATGAGAGAAAGTCCAGAGGGAGTTAGGAGAGAAAGGAAAGAGATAGTGTAAACTACGACATAAATAGAAAGAGAGGGGCAGACCGATTATAAAAGGATAAAAACAAATGTAACACAGACAGGAAGAGAAGGAGAGAGAGCGAGAGGAGCAGAAGATATGTGATACCCCCAACAAGTATAGTGTGGAAGGAAGGAGGCATAGAGAGAGCGGGTCTGAACACTAAACGCTGGGTAAACACTCTCCTCATGCTGAGCTCAGCGCCGGGCCAACGTGCAACCAGAGAGGGACTCAAATCATGGCCAAAAGCCCCCCGACCGCAAGCCCCCACGTGCTCCCCACACACTGGCCGCCAGCTTTTGATTACCAGAGCCCTCGCTCGGTGAGGTGCCGAGTCTTATCAGCTGTCCGTACAAAATAGAAGATCATGTAAACCAGCTACAGTGAAGTGCTCTCTCTCCTCAATGTGAAACACGCTCTTTCCACAACAGCCTACTGGTTGTTTTGCCTACCGACAGCTATCAGCGTGTGGTGGCGCTGGCAGGCCATTCGTATGGCACGGTCCTAGGGAGATGATCCCTGCTTGGAGGGCTTCTCTAGATGGATGCCAGGGACCGGAGGCCCTCAGATGTTTTTGAGGGGTTGGTGGGAGGGTTGGAGAAGCTGTTGGCTCCGGAGCAGAGCTTGGTTGGAGCGTAGGCCAGTGGAGGAGCATGACCGAAGGCGTGCTGTTGCAGATTGACGTTCAACGCGGCTTGAATGCTTTGGTGAGGTTCATTGAACCTATAGCAACCAGAGCTAATCTATCGATGCACTGTTACCGATCACCCCCTTGTTAACGTGAACCCCCATCATTAAGCATCTCTGTTAATTAACACGCCTCTCTTACCGTTTACCCCTTCCTTATTGTTCAGCCTCTCATTACCCATCAACTCCTCCTTAATCATCACTACCTTCTTAGACCCCTTTTCACTGATCACAACCTCATTACAGATCGCCTCCTTTTGACCGTCACCCACTCCTTAACAGTCACCTCACTGTTAGCAATCACCTCCTAGTTATGACCCTGTCCTAACGATCACCCCTCTATTGATCAGCACTTCCTGTTAACGGTCACCTCATTTGTAACAATCAGCCCCTTGTTACTAATCCCACCCTTGTTCAGGTCACTTATTCGTCAACGACAACCTCCTTGTTGCTCTAATTGTATGGGGGTGAAGGTTGAATAACGCTAAAGAGAGGGGGATTCATTTCCTCCAGATAGATTTTGTACAAAAACAAAAGGTCAAAAGAAAGGATGATGACAAGATATAGACGAGAACGTGTGAATCCTCCACCTTGCCCTCATTTAAAAACCAATCAGCTTTGTCTAAGGCTGTCTTGTGTACTTGCACACTCACATCCATACAGTACATGCATGTTTAGTATGAGAGGGGGAGAGGCAGACCTTGTGCGAGGATGTGTGTATACGTCGAAATGATGGAGAATACAGATTATGTAAGTGTGTGTGTGTGTGTGTGGGCGCGCAAGCGTGTGTGTGTGTGTGTGTGTGTGTGTGTGTGTGTGTGTGTGTGTGTGTGTGTGTGTGTGTGTGTGTGTGTGTGTGTGTGTGTGTGTGTGTGTGTGTGTGTGTGTGTGTGTGTTGTATATTAATGTGCTGCCCTTTGCTAAATGCCACAGTAATCTACCATCAGGTCAAAGAGAGCAGAGCTGCTGTTGCTCATCAGGGAACGGCAGCACATGAGAGAAATGAAAAAGAACAGAGGGATGGCCTGACAGAGGAGTGATACAGGAGGGATGGGGGGGGGGGGACCAGCTGAGAGAAGTGATGGAAAGAGGGAAAAGGATGGACAGACGGATGGAAAGACTAAGGGCCAGAGGAGGAGGGGACGGTGAAAGACAAACAGAGAGAGAGGAAATTAGTGACCAAGACGGATGGCCGGCCAGACAGAGATAGGAAGTTGAACGAAAGCATAGACGGGGGTTGGAGGTGTGGAACAAAGCCAATGGCCTGCGGCGATGCAATATCTCTAGCTCTAGAATCGTCGAGGAAAAAAAACGGCCAAGCACACATCGTGCACACAGTGATTATTTCCCAAGACGTCGCCGATCATTAGTCGATCAGGTGAAGTTCCATCTCGGAAACAGTACTCCCAAGTAGCTCAACATGTCTTTAGGGAGTTGGTGTGATGGACCAACATGTTGAATCAGAAAGTATCCACACTGAAGGTACTGGTGTCTCCGAACTAAGTATCAGCATGGTATTTGAGACTTATAAATCATAACACATTCTATTATATTTTCAATGACCAGCTTGAGTTAATCAAAAAATAGGGAATGTAGAAATTTTTTTATGAAAACTGAGAAAGCACTTATCACGCTACAGCTGGTATCTTAGCTACGACTAATTGAGGTTGCCACGGCAATATGGGACGGGGATATCGGTCTGCTCAACATCAGTTTAACCAGATTGGACTGGGAAACACACTCTCACACACAAATCACACACACACAAATCACACACACACACACACACACACACACACACACACACACACACACACACACACACACACACACACACACACACACACACACACACACACACACACACACACACACACACACTCACATACATAGATAGAAAACTTCCAGCTCATACTAACTGCATGCATGTAATAAATGCAAATGTACAACAACAAATATGGCTTTCTTAAAATACTTAAACACACACATTCGCACACAGATGTAGTGGATATTTACATGCACACAATTGCATGTGAACACACTGCTATGTGTGTGTGCCTAAGATGCCTTGTTGTTGAATAACAGCGGTGGTTAATTAGATTGAACCCTGTAAGCAGATCTCAGTCTTGTAGCTTATCCAAATTTATAAATAAATGTACTCTTGTTTTCCTCTGAGATAGTTGGCAACTGGTAATTATTTCTGGGTTTGTGATTGATTCAGTTGTAAAAAGGCAGTTTTGGTTTTCAGACAGAGGTTGAATGTGTGTGCGTGTGTGTGTGTGTGTGTGTGTGTGTGTGTGTGTGTGTGTGTGTGTGTGTGTGTGTGTGTGTGTGTGTGTGTGTGTGTGTGTGTGTGTGTGTGTGTGTGTGTGTGTGTGTGTGTGTGTGTGCGCGTGCGTGTAGCTGATTCTGAACTGACAGGAAATTGACTTTACCCTGTGGGTCTGAGCAAACAGACCGAGAGAGGTGGTTGAAATCTGCAACGGTTGTGTGTATGTTGTTATTGAGATCCATAACGAGCTGCTTTTAAAGTAATACTCACCAGCAAGCAAGCCGACTCCAAATGACCACAGGGACCAAATACACACACACGCACACACACACACACAAACAGACATGCGCAAAAACATGAACAGAAGCACACAGCATACACACACATACGTGCCCATCCATGGACACACACAGAGCCTGATCATGTAAACATGCTAACAAACTCACGTTTATGCACAGTAAGTGTGCATATGGGATTTATAAACTCATACACAAACACCCTTGCACGTGCACGTGCACACACACACACACACACACACACACACACACACACACACACACACACACACACACACACACACACACACACACACACACACACACACACACACACACACACACACACACACACACACACACACACACACACACACACACAGACACACACACACTGGAAAACGTCCAAGTCGAAACAGTGATGATGTTCTATCTATAACACCAGATTGGAGGGCTGTTGTCTAGATTGGGCCTCAGTCTTATAGTGACACCTAGAGGATACTACCTGCAAACACTGGTTGGAGATTTGGCTGTGTGCGCCTTTGAACATACCTGTAGGGCAGTATGTTAGTAGAGGTACATTTGTTATGTGGTCATTTACAAATTGACATATTTAAATTTGAAATATGTGGTCATACAATCATTTGTTTTAATTCAGATATGTATGGAAGACAAGGGGAATCAACAGAGCTGCAGAGGATTCCTTTACTAAACTGACAAAGGAGAATCTAAGAGAAAAGGTGTGGAAGGACTGGAGCCAAGGGGAGAGGACACGGGGGAGGATAGGAAGGAATAAAGGATGGAGGAAGGAAAGGGGGGAGTAAAAGAGGTTTACAAGGAAACAACATAATAAACTGTCTCTCCCGCGCTGGCAGAACACGATCTGGGCTTCTTGGAACAGACCCTTGAGGAGCCCATTATTACATTACAAGACCCCTAATAGGAAACATACACTCCACTGTGTCGGGTCCGTGGTGGAGTGAGAGCTCTTATTGTGAAGAACCACAAACTAAATGCTGAGGGGCGAAGATTGATGGCTCGAAAAGGTCATGATGACAGTTTCTGTTGTTTGCGCGATTGTTGTTCGCTTCCTTTGCTGTTTTCATCCAAGCCATGTGTTGCTCTAGTATTTAAGATAGAAAACATAGACTGGACTCCTGCAGTACAATTTCACATACGTCAATGGTTTATGCTTTTGAATGGAAAGAATAATGCCTTCAGGGTTTATGTATTAAATACGTATCGTACATTATGCTTTATTATGAATGCATTATTGCTCACTACATTATGGTGAAAACGGATCCATTAATTTGAAGATTAGTGGTGAGCATTGGGTACTAGCAAGCTATTCTGACGTCACCATGTATTTGTATTATTCTATATCATTATAAAGATCAATAATATGCTAAAGAAACAATAAAAATGATTTAAATGGCTTCACGCAAACACAAGCCCTAGAGCCCCACTCCCACAGGGGGGGGGGGCCTAGTCTGGGACCACCAACACAAACATCAGAGTCACTCCTTATTTTGTCATCTTCCATGGTCTGCTTGCTTTCCTTTTTTCTTTCTTTTAGGCCTCTCTCCCCCGCTGTTCCCTTTGCTCCCATGTTTTATCTCTCTTTCTCTAAGACAGTTTGCTCTCATCCATGTTATCTCTCTCTCGTTCTGCTCTGCCAAACCACTGTCTGTAGCATTCTGTCTGCCTTTCTGCTAAAAACCACACACACACACACACCACACACACACACACACACAACACACCACACACACACACACACAACACACACACACAACACACACACACACACACACACACACACACACACATGTTGGATTGTGTCGTATTGTATTATAGTGCTTAACTGTGTAGCAACTGCAGTAGGCTGCTATCATTGCTGTGACACGGGGGATTGGTTAGCCTAGCGATTGTTGCGCTTGCACTTGGTTCTATGAACATCCTTTCTGTACCGACAGCGATGTATTGTTGCACTTCTTATGACAAATGTACTTATTGTACGTCGCTTTTGATAAAAGCGTCTGCTAAATACCCTAAATGTAAATGTAAACATAATTTTGAAGGTATCTTCTCTCTAAAGAGAAGGTATTGTGTTAATCTTTGTTGTGTGGTTTAATGTGGGTTTACCATTTATTTGATTTCATATTTCAAGTATAATTCCAGTGAAACACAATTATTAAATTATATATTATATATATATATTATTATATATATATATATATATATTATATATATCAACTAATCAACTCTTATTTTCCTATGTGTCTCTTGTGTATGTGTGTGTGTGTGTGCGTTTTCGTATGTGTGTGCATGTGTGTGTGTGTGTGTGTGTGTGTGCGTGTGTGTGTTTGTGTTGTGTGTGTGCGTGTGTTTGTGTGCGTGTGCGTGTGTTTGTGTTGTGTGTGTGCGTGTGCGTGTTTGTGTGTGTGTGTGCGGTGTGTTTGTGTTTGTGTGTGTGCGTTGGTGTACGTGTGTTTGTGTGTGCGTGTGTGTGTGTGCATTGCTGTGCGTGTGTTTGTGTGTGTGTGCGTGTGTGTGCACGTTGGTGTGTGTTTGTGTGTGTGCATTGGTGTGCGTGTGTTTGTATGTGTGCGTGCGTTGGTGTGCGTGTGCGTGTGTGTGTGCGTGTGTGTGCAGCGTGGAGTCGGTGAATGACGGTCTCTTCCACACGGTGGAGCTGTTGCTCCAGAACCACTCTCTGAGTCTGGTGGTGGACAACGGCGCCCCCAAGAGCCTGGGCAAGCTACCGCGGCAGCCCTCCGTCGACCACAACACACAGCTGTACATTGGAGGTAGGGACACACACACACTCATGTACATGAACACTCACACGCACATACACACATGCACACACACACGCACACACAAACAGACACACACAGAGCTGTTAGGTAGGGACACATACACACTAATGCACATGCGCACACACACACACACACACACACACACACACACACACACACACACACACACACACACACAACACACACACACACACACACACACTCTGTGTCTACAGATGTGTGTTTCCGTGCCCCCAGGTGTGCCAGCTCAGGTGGTGGCGTCGGGCCTGCGGCCGGGTCCGGACCGCCCCCTCCAGTCATTCAACGGCTGTATCCACAACGTCAGGGTCAACGGCGAACCCCAGGACCTCAGTTCCCGGGCAACCGGAAGGGGAGGGGCCCCCCGGACGGCAGAGGGCAAGGTAACGATCACGATCATATGATCAAACACTTGGATTCAGATACACGTCCTTCAGGAGCATGGAGGGGGTAGGGTGCCTTGCTCATGGGTGCTTATGAGTGTACTGCAGACATTGGGCATTGAACCAAAAACCTTTTTTTGACTGGGAGTCAAGATAACAATCACACTATCCTGACCTGGTAATTCAACTAGTGCAAATCCTTTTTAATGTACAAAAAAGTATATCCACCCAATGAAGGAAGTAATGGGACTATATCTTGGGCAATGTCAGGTCTGGTACAGTCCTGTACTGAAAACTAAACCTCACAACTGCTTACTGACGCATTTGAACACACAATGGGCTCTTTCCTCTGGGTCTAAAACCAATGACTTCCTTACCTACCTAGTCCCACATGACCTCTCATAAGTCCTGCAGACTCATGAAGTTCCACCGGTCTGTCCGGTGGCGCTGGTTGTATCGTATCCACTACGAGTTTTCCGTCCGACCCACCGCCTCACCCAGTCGTCTTGCCTCTCCCTCCCAGACTGAGGGCCTCCTTCCTGGGTGCCACTCCTGCAGCGTGTGCGCCCAGGGAGCCTGCAGGCAGAGCGGGGAGATAGGAGTGACCTGTGAGTGCCTCCCTGGGCGCTCGGGAGCCCTGTGCGACCAGAAGACAGCGCTGAGCCCCTGTCAGAGTAGCAGGTAGGTCCATCCTACACACACACACACACACACACACACACACACACACACACACACACACACACACACACACACACACACACACACACACACACACACACACACACACACACCATCCAGCCTTACTCTCCTGTACCCCTCCCCCAGGTGTGTCCATGGCCTGTGCGTTCCCAAGGGCCAGTCATACAGCTGCCAGTGTGCAGAGGGCTTCCAGGGCCAGTACTGCGACCGCCGCCAGCCACCCCCGGCCTGCAGGGGGCAGCGCTGCGGACACGGGGAGTGCCGCGTTGCCGAGACCGGGGAGCCCGTCTGTCACTGTCAGGCAGGCTACACCGGAACCACCTGTGACACAGGTAAGAGAGGGGCCGGTGAGAGCAGGCAGAGAGAGAAGATGGAGCTAGAGAGAGTAACGATAACCAAGCTAATCAAGCTAACCAAGCTAATCAAGCTAACCAAGCTAATAAGACTACATCCAGGCCTTTTCATTTTTTCATGATAGAAGTTCACAGTTGTATTATCTGTAGTCAATATATTCGATGCCTTGTGTGCGAGAGATGTCTGAACCCCGAACCCTCTCTGGTCACGTCCCCCTCCGCCGCGCAGAGCTCACCTGCCACGGGGAGGTGCTTCGGGAGCAGCTCAAGCGCCACCACCCCATGAAGACGTGCACGTCGACCACCAAGATCCCGCGCATGGACTGCCCCCGCTCCTGCCAGGCCTCGGCGCCCCCGGGGGTGTGCTGCGGCCCCACCAAGAGCCGTCGGAGGAAGGCGGTGTTCCGCTGCACCGACGGGACCTCGTACTCGGAGGAGATGGAGACGGCCATGGAGTGCGGCTGTGCCAAGTGCCCGTTGTAAGACCCCCGGCGTCAGGGCTGCCTGTTTGTTCTTTTTTTGACCACGCTCCAACACCTCGGCCTTGTGATTTCTTCCACACGATGCACGCGAGCGGGGACGCCACCTTCTTTCCGAGAGAACTGAAACACACACGCCGACGAGTTTGAACCGCCGCCATCGCACCGCTGCAAGGAAGCCACGAAACGAGCGCAGAAAGGACACGCGTTTGTTGTTTGACAGAGAAAATATATTGTAAGATATAAGGGAGAAAATAAACTTATTTTTATTATGTGCTTTTACTAAAAGATGATGGACTTGTGAGTTTGTTCATTTTATAATATGTGACGTGTTTCGTATGAAAAGTTATTTTGTTATGTAAGAAGTAAACAGCAAAATAGATTAACATTCCTAAAAGTATATGAATTTTTATGTACGTGTAAATCTATATAAGTAAATACCCTAACCCGATGAATTTTTATATTTTCCTAACGTGATTGCATGACATATGCGTACATGCTAATGAGAGGGAGGCTTTTCAAAATGGTGGCCAATGACCATTCGCGATAAGGCGTCCCAGAAAAACAGGAAATGGAAGGCAGCATACATCTTTGGATGACCATAATGGAACTGTGTGTGCATTGGTAACCTGCTTCATTGAACATGGGGTTTCCTCCTCACCCTTGATTGATAAGGACCTCGATGAATCAAAATAATGAATTCCATTGCTGCATGTCATTCTCTCTTTGTGGTTCTTACATTTGAGGATCCTCCGTCAGGTTTGTTTGGGTATTATGGCCAAGTTGAAATATTTTCCAAAATGTTTATATGTGGATGCTGTACTCTGGTCATCATGTAAAGGGATTATATTTTGCAAAATATAATCAAATGTATGATTACAAAGCATTTTTATCCTTATTTGTTAACAATTACAACAACATGTATTCACCAGTTCATCATTTTGGCCTTTTGTTTTCCACAATCACAATTCTATAGAGGACATAGATTTCCTAATGAAAGTGCCACACCAAGAAGTGCATTTTTTGCCCATTTAGCTAAATCACCTGCGACATAAATAATATCTGAAAAGCTATTAAAGATTAGAATCACACAAAAAGCACATTGCGGCTTATGCAGCAAAAACATTAGCAGTTTTCACAACTTTGTATAAAATGTGAATTGAGAGCATCTACACCATGTTACTTCATGTATTTTCCTTTTCAATATTATCTGGTAATGCACTCAATGTCTTTATATAACAACAGCATTAAAGTTATTTTCTAAAAGGGACGGTTGAGTACCTAATGCTGTATTCAAAGGAACATTTCAACTGTGACGAACAGGGAAACAACCAAGTGTTGAAAGTGCTTTGAGGGTTGTTGTTAGGAGCACAGCTCAAGATGTCTACCTTTTTTGTGATTTAGCCTTAATCGCAAAGTATTGATCTTACACCCCCAAATTATATTTGATTTCAAATACATACATATGGATTTTTGGATTTGTAAAATGTTTCAAATCGAATAAACTGAAAATGAAGTTACATCTGGTACAGATTCTGATTGCTGGGAAGAAACCTGATTCTAGATCTAACAACCCTTACCAGGTAAAGCTCTGTCCATAAACGGCTGAAACCTACTGTGTTAACTAGTTGACTTCCTCAGCATAGTGTTGCTCTGCCAGTGAAAGCATACCAATGAGTTAGTCATCCACTTTACCCCTAGTCATTTTTTGGGGTACACGGAAAGAATAAATATTGTATTCTATGAGCGTCAAAATACCGGTCTTAGCAAACAATACATTTAAATTTTGTGTCCACACGAACCATAATCTCCAAACATGAAACAAAGTACACCCAACCTCTTAAGTAAATCCTAAAATACTACAGCCCCGAAGGGCATTATAGGTATCATCCAATATTTATGAAACCTTTGTCACAGATAGTCTTAAAGGGTTTCATCGTGCTTGATTTGAGGTACAATATTGTGAGCTTTGCAAGATGTTGTGAGATGGATCCGTGCCTATGAGAATGCAAGATGTGGTGATTTCTATGAGGTTGGTATGACTGATGAAAACGTTTTGCGTAAAAGAAGTTCCCAATGTCTCCTGAGTTCCCGTGGAGGCAGTCTAAGGGGAGGGACATGAAAAAAGGTGTTTTTTCTGTGTTGGGATACAGCATGACAGCTTGATGGTAAGCTACACAAACCTTCAGAGATTGGTTCATGCCTTCCAACGCAAGAAATAGTTAAAAAAGCTAAAGAGCACCAAAAACTTGGGTTCTGAATTGACTTAGTTCAAAGGACACAGTTTCTGTGGTTGCCGTCTTACTATTGTATTGTAGCCTTTCTGTACTTATTGCAACATCATCTTGATTCTTGTGTGCTTTTCAGAAATAACCAATATTCATTATGCCTTATGGTACCTGTTATCCATGGACTCAATAATCAGCAATGATATGGGTTAGAAAAAAAACTATGAGAAACGCCTCAAATGGGATCTCTTTTTAAATTTAAATAAAGAACTGTCACCATCCATAACCAGGAGGAAGGTGTTTATATAGGACATATCGTGACTACTATTTAGCGTTACCTTGTTCAGTAGGACTCTGAAATCGAAACACCCAGTGATGTTTGGCAGCAAAAACCACAGACATAAAGGTCACGTCTCAAGAATGTGTGACTGGATGATTTAGGTTGCAAGTTTCTTTTCTCCTGTTTGTTTTGTACACAGCTTAACACATTGAAACACCATCACACACGCAATGGAAGACATTGAGGTTGACTTTTATTTAGATCATTTGAGCACACACTCAAATCCTCCAGATTCAATTACGCAATTCATGATTGTTATTCATGAAGACTTCCAGTATTATAACTGTATTCCTACTACAATCAGCGGTATGGATAATTCTACTATAACAAATACTAATGTCTCAGATATAACTGCACTATTCGGGCAATAACTATCACTACAGTGACACCAACTAGTAATACGATTGTCACAATTATTAGTAATAATGGTTATCATACTAATAATGCTTAATTTATCGGTATAATTAGAGCAAATATACTCCAATCTCTTGTGTTAGTACTAATAGTTGCAATATCCCTTGAAAATAAAAAGTAACAATGTTTTTACTGTACTTGTAGATTCAGTGTCACATAAAAATAATTCAAATATATAGTTTTTAATGATAATGTGTTAAGGGAAAGCATAACATGAATGCCAGTTGTCTGTTTGTTATACAGGAAAAAAAATGATAAAGGTAAAGGATGTTTACTGTGTTGTATTTAAATCTAACATGAACTGCATCTGACTGAAGTCAGGTGGATCATTGGCTCGCTTCTTTGAGTGTCTCCATGTTCCAGCCAATCACAGTTGATCTAAGATATGTAAATGATTGTCGTCTTCTAAGTCAAATCGTTCACTGAGGAGACGCCATCTCTGGTTCAGCACCATAACGGGACAATGATGGCAATATTTTTTGCAATGACAATCTTGAGTACAGCTTGTAAGTACATTTCTCTACAACTTTAAATGTACTTTCATGAAGTGTAATCATGAGCTATAATGCAAAGGTCTGTTTGAATAGTATAGGGGAGCGTGTATGTATGGATGTATATGAGTTTGAATGTATGTATTTTTATTTGTATTTGTTAAATTCCCTCTAAAATTTGAATCAATACTTTGTTTTATCTTATTTTCAGTGCTAAGTCAATCCCAAGAAAATCCTCAATCACTCTCTTTGACCAAAGCAGATATTGGAGATACGGTTTCTCTACAATGTGCATCTTTGGATACTAAAGTGTTATACTGGTATAAGCAATCTCTTGGATATATTCCCCAAGTGGTTGCCAGCGCAATTTATGGCGCTCAAACGATATATCCGCCATACAAATTAAGGGTTACACTGGTAGAAGGAAAGTTGACTATGAGTGATGTAAAGAAAGAAGACGAGGCAAACTATTTCTGTCAGCAAGGGATTGATGAAAACAAGAAATGGAACAATGGCACATTTCTGTCTGTGAATGGTAAGATACAGCGTTTTAATTTCACGAGCAAAAATCTTTTAATCTGATGTAAACACAAACAATATTTGGATTTGGTACATTTGATTGTATTTCACTATGCAGATGGAAATGAGCAGAAATTAGACTACCAGACTTTGGTCCAACAGTCGGCATCAGCTCAGCTGGGAGACCCTGTGTCTCTCCAGTGCTCTATTACCTCCCAGAGGACGGACCCCAGTAACCAGTGCCAAGGAGAACCCAGTGTGTACTGGTTCAGATCAGGACCATCTCACCCTGCTGCCATCTACATGAATGGAAACAGGAGTGGTGAATGTCAGAATAGTTCTGGGCCTCCGTCTGCTCCACAGAGCTGTGTCTACACTCTCCCCAAGAACAATATAAACACCTCTGATGCTGGGACTTACTACTGTGCCCTGGCAGCATGTGGGGAGGTTGTGTTTGGAAATGAATCGAAGCTGGACACTAAAGGTCAATATAGTTTCTTCCTACTTAATTTATTTGGTAATCAATTCATGAAGAAGATAATATACGCAAAAGATACAGAGAATTGTTTTATTTGAAAGGGGAACATTTTTATGAAATTATTGCAAAAATACTATGCATACTGAAGCTTCCCTGATGACCGAATGTTGTTTGTGTGATTCTAGCACAGAACTTGCATCCAGTTAACATGACGCTTGGAATACTGTTGGCTTGCTCTCTGGGTGTGATTATAATCCTCATTCTAACCAGGAGTGAAACGCAAGTTTGTGAGCAGTGCAAAGGTACAGTACATTAAACACTAAGCCTATTGATGTGACCTGATCTGACCTCAGGACAGGTTAGCGAGATCCAAAACTGTTGATAGAGAACCTTGGACTCTGTATACATAATTGAGACTGTGGCACATTGCATTTTAGAGAAATCTGTCCCAACTTTAGGACTAGTTCTGTTTTAATAGTTTGACCCATAATATTTTTCTCCATAATATTTTTCACATAATATAAAGGTTTAGAATTGTTTACATTATATTAAATAAAATTCTGCATTAACACAAAGATTCTTATTATCAGGCACACGGAGTGCCGTAGATGTTGCACATGCCTTAGTGACTCAGGAACCACAGGTACGTCTGCATTGTGCATCATCATTTGTGTACTCATTTAAATTAATTTAGAAGAAATGCTGTGGCTTAGAGGTTAATGAATTTTGGTTGATTTACACATTCATTTTATTTTATTTTTTTTCTAGAAGTTAAGCTTACTAGTTAAATTAACTGGTCTAGGATGTTATGTTAGCCAATCAGTTATGGGCCTCAGTATATTATCGGCCAGAAGTGAACCAGTGTGAGCTCAGTTTTGACGTTGATTGCAGTGATCTCTACTACTGGGAATCCTCTCAAATGTTCAGTAGTAACACAGTTCTCTGTTGTAGGACGGGGAAACAGATTCCTTGAACTATGCAGCGTTGGAGTTCTCTGGCAGGAAAACCAAAGGAGGGAAGAAGAACGCTGAAAGGACTCACGAGAGTGTGTATTCTGCCGTGAGATAGTCCTGCTACTGAAGTCTGCCACGGTCCTAATATAGTTTATATTCCTCTATATTGTGTTCCAGGTTATATGCAGTAAAACATGGTTCTCGCTGTAATTTATGGACTGATTCGCTTACGGAGCACTTAGCCTCCGATAATCAAGAGTTTTATTTGTGCTGAGTTAAATTCAAGCACACGGCCATCATTCAAATGTCAATTTACATGACGCAAGTTAACCTTTACAAGAAAATAATTGATTCATGCTAGTATCAATAATCATGAGACCAATCTCTCCATAGTGACCTTGTTAATTTCACTGATGTCATTTCCCAACGTTTATCATACGTGCTTTCTTGATAAGTGGTAGTTTCCTCTGTATGCATTTCATAAGGATGTTCATTAAAATCATGAATTACTATTGACGACTTTAAAAAAGCAAATAAAAGTCAACATTTTCGCTGTTCACTGACATAAAAATCCCCTTTTGGTTTCAGTCAATGATGGAAAATGTAAATTTCACGGTTGGTTTCCGGCCCTTCAGCAGCACATCCTGTTGATACTTCGAGTCAGGTCTGGTCAGGTTGGTGGCGTGTGTAGAACAGAGACACGGCCAGCCACAGCACTCGCTTCTCCGCTTATCTGCTGCTTGGGGCCTCGCTCTGTTTCAAACCCAGTGGTAAAAGAAATGGCAAGAAAGGAAGTGACACTAATAGGTTTCATCTTTCCGGGGCTTGTACAGTTAACTGTCACTTCACACTGGTGGTTGTAAAACACTTGAGTTTCTTGAAACGGCTGTACCTTCAACATGGAGAACGGAGAGCTATCTCAACTTCATGGTTGCTGGGGTTGGATTGTTTAATCATTGGTTAATGTTCAAACTAATTCTACATTGTATATATTAGGGCGCAGAGCACACAAATACACACCAACACACACACACACACACACACACACACACACACACACACACACACACACACACACACACACACACACACACACACACACACACACACACACACACACACACACACACACACACACACACACACACACACACACTCATTGTTGCAGTTCATATTTTTACAAGGTAAAATTGGCAAAAACAAAAACTTTTATTTGGATCATTTGACCACACACTAAAAGTCCTTCAGATTCAATTACGAAATTCACGATTGTTACTCATGAACAACTTTCAGCAGTATAACTGTATTTCTACTACAATCAACGGTATTATGGAAAATACTGTTATAACAAACATTAAAGTCTCAGATATAACTGTCACTATTCGGGCAATAACTATAGTGACACCAACTAGTAATACGCTTGTCACTGTCATTAGTAATTAATGGTTATCATACTAATAATGTTTCATTTATCGGTATAATTAGGCCAAATGTACTTCAATCTCTTGTGTTAGTAGTAATTGTTGCAATATCTCTTGAAAATATAAAGTAACAATGATTTTTCTGTAGCTTGTGGATTCAATGTCACAGTAAAAATAATGAAAATTCCATTTATTTTAATGATAATGCATTAAGGGAAAGCAATGAATGAATGCCAGTTTTCTGTTGGTCATACAGAAAAAATATGATAAAGGGAACGGATGTTTACTGTGTTGTATTTACATTAACGTGAACTGCATCTGACTGAAGTCAGATGCAAGGTGGATCATTGGCTCGCTACTTCCAGTGTCTCCATGTTCCAGCCAATCACAGTTGATCTAAAATATGTAAATGATTGTCGTCTTCTAAGTCAAATCGTTCACTGAGGAGACGCCATCTCTCTGGTTCAGCACCATAACTGGGACAATGATGGCAATATTTTTTTGCAATGACGATCTTGAGTACAGCTTGTAAGTACATTTTTCTACAACTTAAAATGTACTTTCATGAAGTTAAATCATGAGCTAATAAATGCAAAAGGTCTGTTTGAATAGTATAAGGGGAGCGTGTATGTATGGATGTATATGAGTTTGAATGTATGTATTTTTATTTGTATTTGTTAAATTCCCTCTAAAATTTGAATCAATACTTTGTTTTATCTTATTTTCAGTGCTAAGTCAAACCCAAGAAAATCCTCAATCACTCTCTTTGACCAAAGCAGATATTGGAGATACGGTTTCTCTACATTGTGCATCTTTGGATAAGTAAAGTGTTTATACTGGTATAAGCAATCTCTTGGATATAATTCCCCAAGTGGTTACCAGCGCAATTTATGGCGCTCAAACGATATATCCGCCATACGAATTAAGGGTTACACTGGTAGAAGGAAAGTTGACTATGAGTGATGTAAAGAAAGAAGACGAGGCAAACTATTTCTGTCAGCAAGGGATTGATGAAAACAAGAAATGGAACAATGGCACATTTCTATCTGTGAATGGTAAGATACAGCGTTTTAATATCACAAGCAAAAATCTTTTAATCTGATGTAAACACAAACAATATTTGGATTTGGTACATTTGATTGTATTTCACTATGCAGATGGAAATGAGCAGAAATTAGACTACCATACTTTGGTCCAACAGTCGGCATCAGCTCAGCTGGGAGACCCTGTGTCTCTCCAGTGCTCTATTACCTCCCAGAGGACGGACCCCAGTAACCAGTGCCGAGGGGAACCCAGTGTGTACTGGTTCAGATCAGGACCATCTCACCCTGCTGCCATCTACATGAATGGAAACAGGAGTGGTGAATGTCAGAATAGTTCTGGGCCTCCGTCTGCTCCACAGAGCTGTGTCTACACTCTCCCCAAGAACAATGTAGACTCCCCTGATACTGGGACCTACTACTGTGCCCTGGCAGCATGTGGGGAAATTGTGTTTGGCAATGAATCCAAGCTGGACATAACAGGTCAATATATTGTACTTCCTGCTTTCAGTTTATCTGCTATTTCTTTTAATTCAAAAGACAATAGATACATAATAAAGTCACATGTGAATATATGTAATACTGAGAACATGTTTGAGATTGTATTTAAAATATTGAATTCCACATGCAATACAGTGAATGAAGTGGTACAGATAACAGACAGAATATGATCTCTACAGACTGATGATGGCCCATTGTTGATTGTCTCATTCTAGAGCCCAACCATCATCTTGTGATCTTTCTGCATCGGATAATGTTGGCTTGCTGTCTGCTTGTGATTATAATCCTCATCCTAATAATACATTACAGGTTTGTGAGCATAATAACGCTACAGCACATTCAACACAAGAACTTATATCAGGACCGGTTTAAGAGCATCCCTATGTCAGACGGAGTTTCAGTGTGCAGGATCTCCTGAATTGATATGGCAGTACATTATTTGGATTATTTCATTTTAAATAGTTATGGTAGGACTAGAGATGTTTATACCTTTTGAAAAAAGTATTTATGCTTACACAAAAATATATATCTTTGTATAAGCATGAACCATTGTTAGATGACCACAAAACATTAAACATTATGTGTTTTCAACTGTGGATCCTCTCAGATGTTTGATAGTGATGCACCGTTCTCTGTTGTAGGACAGGAAAACAGATAGTTTGAACTACACAGTGTTGGAGACACATCAACAGAGGGAAGAAGAACAGTGAAAGGAATGAGGAAAGTGTATTCTGCTGTGAGAGAAACCTGACACTGAAGAACATCAACCTGGGAGTCTGTGTCACCTCACGAGGCTGAAGGAGGCGATAATGGTGTTATTGTTGGAGGACTTGCATATTCTCAGGAGCATTTGCATATTGTTTAGAATGTTTATTAATGTTGCTTTATTTGGATCATGAAAATTGAATCATTGATAATTGATCCTTTGTGATGCTGGCTTTTGTCCAGCCTGTCTTTGTGTGCAGCCATACGTATCCTTGAATATATTTATTACAATAATCATACATTGATTGTCTAAAATGTATTTCTTACAAAATTAAAAATTAAGAAACTTTGAGAAGTGTGTGAAAAAGATGAGGAATGAACCCACTGACTCTGCCCTCTGATAAACACACTACACTGATTGGGACATAGTGAGAAGATATTTAGAGACCTCTGGTTCAGTACATTTCTCTCCTTTTTAAACCACAGAACTGACCCAGCTTACAACAGGATAAGCATTCCTACGAAGATATTTGACCGCTTTGCAGCTAAAACCACAAACCTAGAGGTCACAGCAGATCATGTGGCTAGACACTATTATAGGTCGCGCACCTTTTCATGGTGTCAAAGTCAAAGAATATACCAGTTGTCTTTTATCTTGTTCTCAAAAATACTCACACAACACGTCTAGGCAATAAGATGTCCTACACTATAGAGCTGAGTGATATTTCCTCAACTCTAAGTATTTATCTGGGGCTCTTGTGTGGCGTATGGGGCGGGGGTTCAGAGTTGCTTGAACATAAAGGGTCCCTGTTTTATCCACAAGGTTTTCATGTTGATGAGCCATTTCAGTATGTATCTCTTTGTGAGATCACAAAGTGGGAGCGTCCGCTCTGCAGGGAGTAGCAGACGACTGGACTGCAGAGACTGGTCAGCCATAACTGAGTCTGTCTGTCAAATATCTGAATAAAACACTCCCACTTACATTGACGTCATAAAGAGCTACACTTAGAAAAAGCTGGTAAAATAGGCCCTATATGGAACCAAACACGGCTAAGATAACTGGACAAATCTAAAAGGTATAAATGAACAAGGTTGCATGCGCTGCGCTGTAACAATCAGTGGTCGTGTAATGAATGAGCAGTGATGGGTCACTGTAATGGACTGATGTTGCATCGCGATGCTCTTTGCAGCTCAATATGATCCCACGATGGAATAAGAATGAATTCAATTTAATCAACCCATTGTAATAAGAGTCGTAACCAAAGTTAGAGTACTGAATTAATTAACTCTTAAAAAAAAGGATAACAGTATTACAAGGGGAATCCAAGTGACTTTCTCAGTACAGATACACAAATATAGCCGTTTATGTTCTGATGGTAAACGGTGTGTCCGTGACAGTGTTTTCTGAGAAAAACCACTGCAGCAACATCCTGTTGGTCTTTTCATGCTCACGAGTCTTTGCTCTGTGTGGGTGTAAAACAAAGGACAAGCCACAGCCCTGAACTCTCATCTGCTGCTTCGGGGCCTCTCTCTCTGTTTCCTTCTCAGAGGTAAAAAGAAATTTCAAGAAAGAAGTGACCCGAAAGGTTGTGGTTCTATCGAAGAAGGACGAGGATACTCGATATTCTTTCAGGTGGATCACACGCTTCATTATAACACGTTCAGCCTAACAGTGGCCAACATTGTAAAAAGGTCACAACCGTATTGCAACAAATAATAGAATGACTCCCTGAGAGGGGGTTCCCCTGAAACACAACACGTCTCCCGCGCCCGATCCCTTTCCAAAGTTCAAGTGTGAAATGAAGTGTCAAAGTCCTGAAGGAGCCCAGCTGATGGGGAACGGTCAGCAGGAGAGGCAAACGGTGAGCAGGAGGGGCAAACGGTGAGCAGGAGGGCAAACGGTCAGAGGAGGGCAAACGGTCAGAAGGAGGGCAACCGTCAGCAGGAGGGGCAAACGGGTCAGCAGGAGGGTAAACGGTGAGCAGGACGGGGCAACGGTCAAGCAGGAGGCAAACTGTCAGCGGAGGGCAAACAGTCAGCAGGAGGGGCAAACGGTCAGCAGGAGGGGCAAACGGTGAGCAGGAGGGGCAAACGGTCAGCAGGAGGGGAAACGGTGAGCAGAGGGGTAAACGGTCAGCAGGAGGGCAAACGGTTAGCAGGAGGGGCAAACGGTGAGCAGAAGGGGAAGCCGACTGAACCCGGGGCTATGTAGTGACCACAGGAGCAGCGGGCAGGTGGAGAAGAGCTTCTTATGCAGGTTGCTGCATACATATGAGGCAAACATTGATCCTGATCCCAATTCAACTCAAGTTTGCCCATTTAAGAGTTGCCATGAGAGCGCACTTGGCCCTTTTTTGTTACCAGGTAACATCTATCAAACATTCGTGGAATAAAACAGTTGGCTTGTGCGAGAGAGTAAAAGGCCTGAACCAGCACCTTTAAAGGAAAAAAAATGTACCAGAAGTCGGAACAGCTCAAAACAGAGTTGAGCTGCTTGGTTCTTCTTGACCCCCTCATGTATTACTGCTAAAACACTACTAGCCTAGATTAAAGTGGGTCTAGTAGGGTTTAGTATGTCATGCCTTGAATCAAACAAGTTAAGCAAGACAAAATAGAAATGTAATCTGTTCTTCAATCAAATATCAGAAAGCATATTGTATTTTTGCTAAGTAAAGCACTTTCAGATTAACTTTAGTTCAACTGGTAAATAGTTTTTTAGTGTATATATATTATAACGAACCAGCAGCATGTCCTTAGGCCTCAGTGTAATTCATAGATGTAGTCGCAGCAACAGACATTTGCATTGTAGTCTTATACTTTGACTCAACAACAAATGATCTGTACATACATCTTGAATCATGTTTTACATTTGGTAGTAAGCAATACAATCCCTCTGCTGTAGGACAAGTTAAAACTGAACTCCTTGAACTACTAGCCTTGATGTTTTCCGCTGAGTGATACTACTAGTCTGGTTTGTTGAGTTCACATTTGTATTTCATGGACCATGGTGTATTGTACTAAATTACCATCTATAATTGTATAATTATCTCTACGGTATATTTGCGTTATTTTCCCCACAATATGTTCCAGCATTTCTCGACTCAACAGAACAAACTTGATAATACAGACGGACAAGAAAGCTTGTGATATGTATGCATCTATTTGTTTCTGTATAGACAAAGCATAGAGTTGCCTTTTCATAGTTCCCTTTTCTTATTAACTTTTTGAAAAAGCCAGTAGGCCCAATTATAAAATGGATTACAGCAACGTTTTTCTCTTTCACCAATTCAAATTCCCTTTCTGGTTTTAAAAACACGAGCACTACATCCTGTAGCTACAGTCAGGTCTGCTTTATGGTAAGGGTGAAGCGGCCCATCAATGAAAAAAAAACATGCCAGTGACAGCCCGCGGCACTAACCTTACAGCTCTCCCTCAACACGCCCATGATAAGCTAGGTGACACATAACAAAAGAAGTGACACGCACGTTCTCTTCCATGTCTTGATTGCTTAAAACTGCCACTTTACCCCAGTGTATAAAAGAGCCTGTAAAATATAACTTGCCACTTCGATTGTTGTGTGTTTACATTTGGGTTCAACAATTCACAAATTAGTATTATATATCACAGTGAATTGCATTTTAAAAAATCGCTTTCATTGATTTCCTTTATGAGATTTTCCAATGAAAGAAAAATACTTCTTTCAATACTTTCTTTCAAAATATGAAAAAAAAGTTTGTTATTCCTAAAATGTGAGAAAGACCATATTAACAAAAAAAACAAAAGTGGAAAACAGTGATTAAGCAGATAAGCGCAGTGAAGAACGAAGCTGCTGACGCATCATGGAGAGAAGGAGATACAGGCACATTAAATGAAGATGGAGGATTGTGCGGATTTACGAGAAAGAAGCGGGAAACTTACCTTACGAGAAGCCCCCCACGACCCGAACGGCTTTGCAGTGAAAAAGAAAGACTGAAAAAATGTAAGGAGGGGTACTAAGTGGGAATTAAACCCTTTGGTGTACCGCATGAGGTGCTTTTATTTTTTATTTCACGGAATAGTTTGTTGACAAAGGTTTACCCTTGAAACTAAACTATGCAACCACAGTTTAACCACTTCTAATTTCCCTCCCCCTTTCCTGATTTATTTGGACGATTGCTTATTTTTGGTCTTGGCCTGTTTACTAATTACTAATGTGTGAAATCAAGTAACTTTCTGTTTACAACCACAAATATTGCCATTAGCGTTTCTATCAGTGATGGTTAAGTAAAATGAAATGCCGCTGACCAGTGATTTTCCGAAGGATCTCATGCGCAATCCCGTTGATACCTGCAGCAGGTCTATTTATGCCCTGAGTCTTGGCGGTGTGGGTAAAACAGAGACAAGGGCAGCCACAGCCCTCGCCTCTCAGCTCATCTGCCTGCTCTTGGACTCGCCCCCTTTTCCAGCGGTAACTAAAAGAAATGCAGAAAGGAATTGACCTTTAAAATTTTTGATTGAATTTCCTAGAAAAGGCTATGAGAGGATACCTCACTCCATTCAGGTTCATATATCTGAGCTTCTGATATACTTCTCCACATATACCGTTCAGCCTAACAATGGCCAACATAGCAAAAAATCCCGATGAAGTAAGGGGTTACCCTGAATCCAAATTTCCCCCATTCTCATATAATCCCTTTCCCAAAGCTCCAAGGTAGGAACAGGAGTGCCCATACGGCTGGAGGCAAATGTGTTAATTACATGAATCAGTAAAGAACAGTATGCTTGTAGTGCAGGGAGGTGAGACGACGCTCACCATTGTGATACCATTTACCTAGACCGGCCGTCTTTGAGTCTGAAAGGTGCCATGCCCAGCTGTTGCTTAACGCGTCGCGCAGGAACATGGAACCACAATGAGCTCAGTTCATTGGTTTTATTAGGGTCGATAGTCTTTGCGAGTCTCAATCATCTCTATTACACATGATAACTGATGCCTTTTAATTCTGAGGTTTCTCCTTGTCAAAACCATTGTTTCACCAGCACAACAATAATAAGAGCCGCATCGACTGTGCAAACCACATGAAAACTAGAGGATCATAGGCTTGCTGTTCATTCAGGTCTCTAAATTGCAGGCCATATTCATTATTTGTCTACTACATATTAGTTGAATAATGTTCTCATCAGTCCCATAGTTCTTTCATTAGAGCAAAAACAGTCTCACTAGTGAAGGCTTCAGCGCCCAAAGCAGTATATACCTTTTTGCAGACTCACGATAATTACTGCGCACAGCAGGTCTTAAGTAAATTCCTTCTCAATTAAAATGTATTTCATATATTCCATGTAAATCCCTCCTCTCGATGTTTGCGGCTCAATTATGAGCGTGATTGCGATATTAGATGCTGTGTCAAATCAATTAATTAGTTTCGCTCTCAGTTGGTATTAGACAAACTTTCAATTTATCCACAACAAAAACGAAATATGAAGACTATATAATACCTCACATGATGTTTTCATTAGTAAACTCTTTTCTTCTAGGGTTGATTCAGCCCAGAAGAGTTAGTCCTACTTTTGTGCTTTGTGGTTATCAGGTAGGACTTCTGGAGTGATACTGAACACCCTTCCATTGTGGAAGTCGCGAAATCATGGTAGCAATTATTTATAACCTTTGTTAACATAGCAATCTCCTGTGACTTTTTTCCCGAACTAGTTGCTACAAAAATGAATTCAAAATACGCGAGAAACCTTGTGGCCGCGTT